>JAMPIV010010237.1:510000-808164 GCA_024509875.1 Oreohelix idahoensis | reverse complement strand
ACTCAATGAGAGGTGACAGCAAGTGGGCCTGAAAATACACAAAGAAAAGAGAGAGATAGTGAGAATAAATGCAGGAATTGATAACATGGTTGAACTTGAAACACCTACAAGATGTGGAATCAAATGCATATCTTGGCAACAATATAGACAATTTGGAAGGGCAGACACTGATATGAAAATAAGAATACAAAACAGCAAGGGGAGCTGTCATTGCACGTGGAAACATATGGAGATCAAGAGAAATCAGGTCCAGCACAAAAATAATCTTCAACTCATATGTAAAGTGAATCCTATTGTATGGCTCTGAAACATGGAGAACAACTAAAAAGCTAGTAACTTTTATGAATGGGTGTTAGCGTAGAATAGAAAGATTAAAGTGGTATGATGACGAGAACCAGGCAAGTGTCCGTTAGACAAGAGATTAGAAGAATATGAAAGGAAACCTGTACATAGCATTACAAAGCAGTCCTTGTTCTGAAATCCCCCTGTAAGAGAGGCAGATATAGACCAAAAACACATGGAGAAGAGAACTGGAGACAAGTGAAAATGATGAGAAAAATGTGAGCTGATGGCACATGACAGGACGACGTGGCATGTGTTTGTTGGAAGCATATTCTCTTTGGGGAGCTAAATGATATTGATTGACTGTGATTTGATTGTATTGGGAAACGTAAGGAAATCAAATTAATTTCAGCACAAAAATAAATCAAGTCCAACCCAAAAAAGTACATGTGGAAGGGACCTAGAGGTAGTCATTAAAAAGATAGAGAAGACATGGAAAGAACTTGAACAGAGGGCACAGAACATGAAAGCTTGGCACAAATTATGCTGCATGGGAAACTGAGGGGTGATCAAAGTGAAACACTGTATTATGCACACCATTGATCTTCTTGTGGGAGGTAAAGATGATTAGAAATCAGTTTCAGAAGTCATAGCTGTCATGTGTTCTTAAAAGTCTAATCCACACTAGTCAGAAGAATTTTAAAAGTTATGCTGAATCAGGTGGAAGAAGTCCTTAGTGTATTAGTGCACTGTAGGGAATGCATAGTGTAATGAAGTCATCTGTTAGCATCACAAGGCAGTTCTTTTCTGGAATCCCTGGAGGTTAAATTTATCTTGTAAATATTCTTATCTCTTCTGATGAGTATCTTGACTGCCTGTTGTTAGAGCTGAAGATCAACACTGTCAAGAGTCACAAAAGCAGCATAGTATGGTGGTTCCTGTTGCTATTTCTTTCCCTGTAAGAATGTTCTTAAACCTGTGTCATTATTATCTTTCAGCTCACTGTGGAGTACAGGCCTTCAATAAACATGCATGCACTAAATCTTCCTGTCCAGTGCCATTCATTTATGGTTGTTCCATGTGTCTTCTTTATTCCATTCATTTATGGTTGTTCCTGTTCCATGTGTCTTCTTTATTCCATTCATTTATGGTTGTTCCTGTTCCATGTGTCTTCTTTATTCCATTCATTAATGTCTTCAGTTTTTTAGGTATCCCTCTGTGTCTCCTACCCTGTGGATATCAGTGCAGGGAATGCCTTGCAATGCTGTCAACCTGTGCAGCATTAGCTAATTTTTTTTTCTTCTGGTGTTTATGATTTTTTAATTTTCACGATTTTTTTTTTATCACTGAGTTTTCACAATTTATGTTTGACTATAAGCAAACAATAGTGCTTGAATAAAGCCAGTAAAATATTTTTTTTCAATTTTCTTCATTGGGGGGAGAGAATAAAATGTGATTTGAGTTTTTTGGGCATTTTACTGCAGAGTTCTCAACTTGTGATGTATCAGTGCCCTGCATAGTTTCCAGAGTTTTTGAAGAGACAAAGAACAGCACTACTACTCCTTCAGGTATATTGTAAAAGGTGACATAAGGTACATTTGGACCGGCAGCCAATTCCTGTAAGACATATTCCTACAGAAACTACTGCTGCAGGAGTTTACTTTGGCGTAGGCTTCCTCAAAGGGCCATCTGTAATGGTGGCTGTATGCTCCACAAGGAGTGAAAAAGATGATGATAGTGCAGTATTAGTAGTGTAATTCTTGTGTGGTAAAATGTGACACCTTAAGAAGAGCAGTCGTCATCTGGTTTACAGTATAGAGTTGTGATTTTATAGACAGTGGAATTTGTCTTGTTGAAGATTGACCATGATTTCTTTGTATTATTAGTTCCATATGTTGGGAGGTGACCTTTGTTGTTCCTACTGTCGTAGATTTTTGATAGGTATTTAAGATATATTTTGGTCCCGTCTGAATAGAACTAGAACAGGTGGTAACTCAGTGAGAGATAAGGTAAATGAATCGATTTCACGAGTGAAAAAGGTAGAGTCTGTCCCTGGATTTTGAGAAGATCCTCTATAGTCCAGCCTATCTCTACAACAGAACTTTGTTTGTCAGACATACCTCTATTTATATATTAATATATATATCCACCACTCACATACACACACACAGATAAGTGACGACACTTAGACGCACAAATGTGAAAACTATATTAATGGAATAGGGATATTTGGGACGAACTGACTAACACATGTAAATTAAGTTTTATGTAAATTTTTTTTACCATAAAGAAACTTTACAACAGCTATTATTGAATATCAAACAAAATATATTTAAAAAAAAAATCATAGGTATTAGAATTAGTAAAGGAATAGACTCATAGGTGTAACACCACTCCCTCTGTTGAGACAAGATCCCATTAGAAGAAAGTTATTAACTCTCCCCCAAAAAAGGGTCAAAAAAATTTGCGCTATGGTCTAGAATTTGCCTATACTGTAAAGAACAGAGTTTACAAGTTAAATCTATTCTGAAATGGACAGCATTAGCAAAAACCAAATAAGAAATAAAACACAATGTGAGTACATGGATTATACAATAGAGAGGAATTATTCATTCATTCCTCTCTTCTCAGTCGACCGTGGCCACGTTCATTCTTTCTTACCATATTGTAGATTTAACAGCATCTGGGAACATAGTTTAATGGGTCACACAGCAAATCCAGTGTTATTTTGGCAAAATAAACCCCAGCTCCACAAAGATTGATTAAATCCTCTTCTTCGGGGAACGTTTATTTCGTTACTTGTTATTAGGATTTCTGTTTATGTCACATTAATTACTCCAGGTAAGAAAATTGTAATTTATCCCCCCTTCTTTCAGATTCTCTCCCCCTTCTACTCAGATTTATTCCCCCTGATCAATGTCTACCGAAAATACGTTTCAACTTATCACCCCCTTGGTTTTTCTTCATTAGCTCATCTCCCCCTTCTCTCTCGCTACGTGCATGATAGTAAACATTCCTAGTGTAGAGAAAAGAAAGAATTAGGCGTGGCTAAATTAAGAAAGAGGCTGATATCTAAGTGTAGGAGGAGTTCTGCGTTAAAAAAAAAACGTTGCATATCTAATAAGGAAGCAAGGTGAAGCCAGGTGGAAGAAAAATGTAGATAATAAAATCTATTTTTCATAATTCTCTGTCACACCTACTTCTAGTATGTGCGGAGGTGACCTTTGTTGTTCCCTACTTCTAGTATGTGCGGAGGTGACCTTTGTAGTTACTACTATCTGGGGAGGTGACCTTTGTAGTTCCTAATATGTGGGGAGGTGACCTTTGTAGTTCCTTAGTTTCTAATGTGTGGGGAGTCTGTGATGAGACAGAGAAAGAACATGGGCTACTGTTACCTCAAAACATGCTGTACAAGGCCCACCATTATGAGGCTGGCCAAAAAAGTAATGTCAATGAATTGCTTGAGAAATCAGTGCATGTTGAATGCTTGTTGCAGGCTTCTGCTAGGGGAACCAGCTGCAATGGTGGCTCCATGTTCCATAGGGAGCAGCAAGGGAAGTAATCTTGTCATTTGTTAAAATGTATATTGCTGACTGATGAGTACTGCCATTTATATTTTTTAGAAAAAACACTCGAGACAGCAAAACATTCCTAGCACGGGTTTTGATCTTTCTGGACAACTGGTAAAGGACGTTTAGGAGCAGGAGGATGCATCTGATCATCAAAAGTGTTGGGAGATTCACCACACACGTTTATTTGTCGTAAGGAAATTACTTACCTGTCTACACTGATAACGCACACACTTTCTTATGTATTGTAGAAAAATTTCTAGCCAATATTGTAAATATTATGCTCGCTTAGGGCATGACTCGTGAGTGAAGTTCCCATGGTTTTTTTTTTGGAGAGGGCTAGACCTCTAGATTGAACATCTCCCAACTATGTTGAAATTTCCAAATTGGCTATTTTATCCTGATTTTCTAATGTTGATAACATTATCCATTTTGAAGTATACAATTATAAGTAGAGTCATTATGTCATCAGTTTGTGTTAGTTAGGGAAAAAAAAACGAGGCAAAAGTTTGGTGCATGAACATTTTGGTTATTGGTTGCATTTTTCATTAGGTGTTAGCAGGTACCGTATTTTATTTATTGTCACTATAGATTTGAGTGCACAGTTTAATGATCAGTGATCACACCAGTTTGGCGCAGCATGAATGAACAAACGAACTTTATTTTCAAAGGGTTAAGAATTGGGCACGCAGGCCCGTCTGACATTCTGCCCTTCCTCTCTCATCATGTATACTGTATCCTTTCATCCTCACATTTACTTTAAGCATTATTTAGGCATTTATTATTATAAAAGTAATATAACATCATACATTTGCATCATCATAATAAAAGTATATTTTTAAAATAAGTTTATAAAACAAACAAACGAACAGTAAGACTGACAAAAATCAAATACTTCATCAGTAAATTAGACAGTGATTTGAGACATAACCAGATTAAGATGGTGTGTTATAAGAGCTCGTGAAATATTCAAACAGTCTGCTACTGAGTGACTAGTGACTCGGTGTGTTATCCAGTGTATGTGAGAGATTTGACCAGAGGTCAGCAGCTGTGAGTCCCATAGCAGATACTGCTGCAATGAGTCAATTTTTAAGCCTTCACAAAACTAGGTCCATCATCATCATCATGAGGTGGGGTAACCAGTTCCTTTCCTCGCTGTCTTTGCCTTCCCTAACTCTAGAGCAGAATCAGACTAGGTAGATAGTTAGATAGACTAAGTAGATAGTTAGATAGACTAGGTAGATAGTTAGATAGACAAATACGAAAGAAATTAATTTTCCAAGGGTTGAAAATCAGGCACACAGTCCCCTTTTGCATTCTTCCTTCCTCTTGCTCATCTTTTATTACTGTTACTCAAACATTCTCCAGCGTACTTAAAGTATTAATTTAAGGGCAGTGCAACATTACAAGGAAGTATAAGAGCATACATTAACAGTACCTGATCATAAAATTAAGAATAAGTATATTGTAATGAAAACTAGATCATCAGAGCCTCCATACAGTATATTAGATATAAATAAAACATAATCAGCATTCAAAGTATTTGAACAGTATACGATTACATGAGTAGGGACTGTGCATGTTTTTCAGGTCATGTGGAAGATTGTTCCAAAGATGAGCAGCTGAGTAAGCCAAACTATTCTTAAATAGGTCTAGCCTGGGCTTGGATACCTGTCATTTGTTTAAACGCAGACTACGTCTTGCATTACATTTTAAAAGCATCCAAAAATACTTTGGAGCATTCTGTGACAGGATTTTGTTAATAAATTTCACTTTGTTAAATAGGAAGCGCTTTCTGAGGGGTATTATTTGTAGATAATTATATAAATCTATACAATGTGATTGGTGTTTATCAGCAACAAAGTGCACTGCACGTTTTTGAGGCGAGTGGAGCCTTTTTGTGTTTTAGATAGAACAACCATCCCAGATTGTGGAACAATAGATAGTCTATATGCATTTGTATATGAGATATGTAGAACATTTTCCTTGCCTTCTCATCCAGGAAATGTTTAATTTTGGCTAACTGGTAAACTTTCTGTGCTGTTTGCTTTGTGAGTGCATGTACCTGTGAGTTCCATCTTAGGTGTTTGTCAACAGTGAGACTTAGAGTTCTGTGTTCATTTATGTTTTCAATTCATGATGTTCCAATGTAGAGCTGAAGTGTTGTTTTCTGCAAGTTTTGTAATTTTTATCTGGTTGATATTAATGTCGCGAGAGGGTTGAGATGTTATTAAAATATAAGATATCCTGGACAAAAAGTTGTATTATGTGATACCAGTATAGGGCCAGATAAGAGTCTGGTCTTATAAGTAATACCCCCTTCTCTGAAAAGAGTAAGGGTGTATGGATATCAAAGGTAGGGTAAAGCTGTATAAGTTTCCAGGTAGGATGTTATTGTATTGTCCTGGATCCCTATGGGCTCCCTCTCAAGATCCTCCCTTGATTATTATATTATTATTGTTGACTCTGCTAGGGGATATTAACAACATTATTTCCAACAAGAACATGAACTCAACTTAAATAATTAAGTCTGCTGGTAAATATTTACATTTTATTTTTACAAGTATTATTTTCTGCTTGAAAATCTTTCAAGAACTAAAAGTCAATTACAAATTTAAATAAATAAACATTGAAACTTGTTCACCAAATTATCAAAGTCTCTGAGATTAATAAAAGGTTTTCTCATGGATGAATTCACTCTGGTTATCGAAGGTTTTATGTTAAGCTTAAGTCTATTTTGTCCAGAGTTCCAGAATCTTTGTTAAGTACTGACTAGGATGTTTGTCTAGCTAAAATGCACTGTTTAGTCATCATGTGACTATCTAGTTTATGATGATGCTGGGATAAACCGTACAGTAGCCTGGTGTGGCCACTTATCTTCACTTCTTGATTTTGTTGGTCTGTTCCACCGTGGGTCTGGCAGGAAATCTGTCTCCTCCAGGCCTTAGGATTGGGGTGACCGGCCTTATTCCATTAAAGGCACTCGCATCACTGGATCTTAGAGTAGAGTCTGGCTCCTTAGGGTGGAAGTTAATTTCAGGATGTAACCTGAAAAGATATTTTAATTTCACCACTATATTGCCTATCTCCATCTCTTTATCCCAGAAGTATGAGGTAAGAGATAGTTTTCAGACGACAGAGTGCAGATAGACGCACAGGTCACATCAAGACAGCATTAACATGTCAGTTCACTATGAACATATCTTCTTCAATGTCTTGGTTATAGCCAATTGTCCATGATTCACGTCCATACAATTATTAGGTTTAGTGCACAAATACTAAGCAATATATCAACACAGTAAAACAATTTCTGTCATCCTTCCTTATGTTTCTGGTATGTATCCCATTCCATCAAGAAATAATTCTTTAAGTGCTTTTCCAAACCTACAGACACACTTTGCCATCATTCTCAATTTATTTTGAATATACACAGGCGGGAAAGTCCTTCAGAAATTACACAATGGTTGCAGAAACACGTCTACACACTCTCTATTGCACACTGTAGTGAATTAATAGAAATACATATAATTATATACATATATATATTCTTTCTTTACCTCAGGCACACACAGACGAGCTGTTAATGGGTATCTGTGGTCTGCTCTTCAGATGCAGTTGGCAAAGGCACACTTTATTAACAATTTTACCGCCGCTTCTGCTCGCTGTGCTTTTCAAATCTTATGGCCTCAATTTAGCAGGGGCAAGGTCTATTTATGCAACACATCCGGCGTATATCGAGGAGCAGTGGCTAACGGGGTATTGCGTATCTCAAAATGAGGCATAATTTGTCTCACTGTTCAATTATGAAAAACTATTATCCCAATTATCTTTCTTATTTCTGGAGCGATTTTATTCATCTAAAGCTTAAATTATATCCTGAATTTTTCTTTATCTATCTATCTAATAGTCTTTTACTTTCCTATGCATACTTTAAACAGCTAAACTAGGGACTAACCTGATGTGTCGATGCCTTTCCACTCGATATTTCTCTCTTAATAAACTACTTTTTGAGGAAGTCTTTACACCTACCTCTAAAGTAACATTCCTGTTGTTGAATTAGAGACCTCTTCCCGGTGGTACTTCTTTATTACTTATGTAATTAAATGGCATCCTTCACTTGGTTGCACAGATAGACTCCATGTTAAGCATAGTACGTTTCAGTAAACACGAATAAGGAAGCCCTTTTCATTGGCTAGTGTATCATACAGTTCTTACAATGTATGGCGTGCGGTGTGGTCAGAGTTACTCAGAATTATTCAGAAGGCCGTTTTGTGAAACAGACTAACTCACGACAATTAACATACATTTTGTTTTACTAATATTTATTTGCATGCGTTTCTCGTTGCTCCACTTAATAAGATTATGTGTATCATTTTGTAAAGATTGTTCTAGTGTGGTGCAACTTTTATCACTTGTATAAACAGTACAGTCATCGGCAAACAGGTCACATGATGTGTGTTTGATGTGTAGAGGAAGATCATTAATGTAGACGGTAGAGAGAAGAGGGCTGAGAATAGAGCCCTGAGGAACAACTGTATTGAAAACGGTTGGTTTCGACAAGGAATTAATGTAAGACACTATTTGTTGTCTATCTGACAGGAACGATTTAATTAACTTTACCAGCTTAATATTTAGTTTCATTGTTTCTAATTTTCTGATAAAAAATAGTGACTTTCTATCATATGAAAGATCAGTTATTTTTATCAGAAAATTAGAAACATGAAACTAAATATTAAGCTGGTAAAGTTTAATTAAATCGTTCCTGTCAGATAGACAACAAATAGTGTCTTACATTAATTCCTTGTCGAAACCAACCGTTTTCAATACAGTTGTTCCTCAGGGCTCTATTCTCAGCCCTCTTCTCTCTACCGTCTACATTAATGATCTTCCTCTACACATCAAACACACATCATGTGACCTGTTTGCCGATGACTGTACTGTTTATACAAGTGATAAAAGTTGCACCACACTAGAACAATCTTTACAAAATGATACACATAATCTTATTAAGTGGAGCAACGAGAAACGCATGCAAATAAATATTAGTAAAACAAAATGTATGTTAATTGTCGTGAGTTAGTCTGTTTCACAAAACGGCCTTCTGAATAATTCTGAGTAACTCTGACCACACTGCACGCCATACATTGTAAGAACTGTATGATACACTAGCCAATGAAAAGGGCTTCCTTATTCGTGTTTACTGAAACGTACTATGCTTAACATGGAGTCTATCTGTGCAACCAAGTGAAGGATGCCATTTAATTACATAAGTAATAAAGAAGTACCACCAGGAAGAGGTCTCTAATTCAACAACAGGAATGTTACTTTAGAGGTAGGTGTAAAGACTTCCTCAAAAAGTAGTTTATTAAGAGAGAAATATCGAGTGGAAAGGCATCGACACATCAGGTTAGTCCCTAGTTTAGCTGTTTAAAGTATGCATAGGAAAGTAAAAGACTATTAGATAGATAGATAAAGAAAAATTCAGGATATAATTTAAGCTTTAGATGAATAAAATCGCTCCAGAAATAAGAAAGATAATTGGGATAATAGTTTTTCATAATTGAACAGTGAGACAAATTATGCCTCATTTTGAGATACGCAATACCCCGTTAGCCACTGCTCCTCGATATACGCCGGATGTGTTGCATAAATAGACCTTGCCCCTGCTAAATTGAGGCCATAAGATTTGAAAAGCACAGCGAGCAGAAGCGGCGGTAAAATTGTTAATAAAGTGTGCCTTTGCCAACTGCATCTGAAGAGCAGACCACAGATACCCATTAACAGCTCGTCTGTGTGTGCCTGAGGTAAAGAAAGAATATATATATGTATATAATTATATGTATTTCTATTAATTCACTACAGTGTGCAATAGGGAGTGTGTAGACGTGTTTCTGCAACCATTGTGTAATTTCTGAAGGACTTTCCCGCCTGTGTATATTCAAAATAAATTGAGAATGATGGCAAAGTGTGTCTGTAGGTTTGGAAAAGCACTTAAAGAATTATTTCTTGATGGAATGGGATACATACCAGAAACATAAGGAAGGATGACAGAAATTGTTTTACTGTGTTGATATATTGCTTAGTATTTGTGCACTAAACCTAATAATTGTATGGACGTGAATCATGGACAATTGGCTATAACCAAGACATTGAAGAAGATATGTTCATAGTGAACTGACATGTTAATGCTGTCTTGATGTGACCTGTGCGTCTATCTGCACTCTGTCGTCTGAAAACTATCTCTTACCTCATACTTCTGGGATAAAGAGATGGAGATAGGCAATATAGTGGTGAAATTAAAATATCTTTTCAGGTTACATCCTGAAATTAACTTCCACCCTAAGGAGCCAGACTCTACTCTAAGATCCAGTGGTGCGAGTGCCTTTAATGGAATAAGGCCGGTCACCCCAATCCTAAGGCCTGGAGGAGACAGATTTCCTGCCAGACCCACGGTGGAACAGACCAACAAAATCAAGAAGTGAAGATAAGTGGCCACACCAGGCTACTGTACGGTTTATCCCAGCATCATCATAAACTAGATAGTCACATGATGACTAAACAGTGCATTTTAGCTAGACAAACATCCTAGTCAGTACTTAACAAAGATTCTGGAACTCTGGACAAAATAGACTTAAGCTTAACATAAAACCTTCGATAACCAGAGTGAATTCATCCATGAGAAAACCTTTTATTAATCTCAGAGACTTTGATAATTTGGTGAACAAGTTTCAATGTTTATTTATTTAAATTTGTAATTGACTTTTAGTTCTTGAAAGATTTTCAAGCAGAAAATAATACTTGTAAAAATAAAATGTAAATATTTACCAGCAGACTTAATTATTTAAGTTGAGTTCATGTTCTTGTTGGAAATAATGTTGTTAATATCCCCTAGCAGAGTCAACAATAATAATATAATAATCAAGGGAGGATCTTGAGAGGGAGCCCATAGGGATCCAGGACAATACAATAACATCCTACCTGGAAACTTATACAGCTTTACCCTACCTTTGATATCCATACACCCTTACTCTTTTCAGAGAAGGGGTATTACTTATAAGACCAGACTCTTATCTGGCCCTATACTGGTATCACATAATACAACTTTTTGTCCAGGATATCTTATATTTTAATAACATCTCAACCCTCTCGCGACATTAATATCAACCAGATAAAAATTACAAAACTCGCAGAAAACAACACTTCAGCTCTACATTGGAACATCATGAATTGAAAACATAAATGAACACAGAACTCTAAGTCTCACTGTTGACAAACACCTAAGATGGAACTCACAGGTACATGCACTCACAAAGCAAACAGCACAGAAAGTTTACCAGTTAGCCAAAATTAAACATTTCCTGGATGAGAAGGCAAGGAAAATGTTCTACATATCTCATATACAAATGCATATAGACTATCTATTGTTCCACAATCTGGGATGGTTGTTCTATCTAAAACACAAAAAGGCTCCACTCGCCTCAAAAACGTGCAGTGCACCTTGTTGCTGATAAACACCAATCACATTGTATAGATTTATATAATTATCTACAAATAATACCCCTCAGAAAGCGCTTCCTATTTAACAAAGTGAAATTTATTAACAAAATCCTGTCACAGAATGCTCCAAAGTATTTTTGGATGCTTTTAAAATGTAATGCAAGACGTAGTCTGCGTTTAAACAAATGACAGGTATCCAAGCCCAGGCTAGACCTATTTAAGAATAGTTTGGCTTACTCAGCTGCTCATCTTTGGAACAATCTTCCACATGACCTGAAAAACATGCACAGTCCCTACTCATGTAATCGTATACTGTTCAAATACTTTGAATGCTGATTATGTTTTATTTATATCTAATATACTGTATGGAGGCTCTGATGATCTAGTTTTCATTACAATATACTTATTCTTAATTTTATGATCAGGTACTGTTAATGTATGCTCTTATACTTCCTTGTAATGTTGCACTGCCCTTAAATTAATACTTTAAGTACGCTGGAGAATGTTTGAGTAACAGTAATAAAAGATGAGCAAGAGGAAGGAAGAATGCAAAAGGGGACTGTGTGCCTGATTTTCAACCATTGGAAAATTAATTTCTTTCGTATTTGTCTATCTAACTATCTACCTAGTCTATCTAACTATCTACTTAGTCTATCTAACTATCTACCTAGTCTGATTCTGCTCTAGAGTTAGGGAAGGCAAAGACAGCGAGGAAAGGAACTGGTTACCCCACCTTATGATGATGATGATGGACCTAGTTTTGTGAAGGCTTAAAAATTGACTCATTGCAGCAGTATCTGCTATGGGAATCAAAGCTGATCACGTCTGGTCAAATCTCTCTCATGCACTGGAAAACACACCGAGTCACTAGTCATTCAGTAGCAGACTGTTTGAATATTTCACGAGCTCTTATAACACACCATCTTAATCTGGTTATGTCTCAAATCACTGTCTAATTTACTGATGAAGTATTTGATTTTTGTCAGTCTTACTGTTCGTTTGTTTGTTTTATAAACTTATTTTTAAAATATACTTTTATTATGATGATGCAAATGTATGATGTTATATTACTTTTATAATAATAAATGCCTAAATAATGCTTAAAGTAAATGTGAGGATGAAAGGATACAGTATACATGATGAGAGAGGAAGGGCAGAATGTCAGACGGGCCTGCGTGCCCAATTCTTAACCCTTTGAAAATAAAGTTCGTTTGTTCGTTCATGCTGCGCCAAACTGATGTGATCACTGATCATTAAACTGTGCACTCAAATCTACAGTGACAATAAATAAAATACGGTACCTGCTAACACCTAATGAAAAATGCAACCAATAACCAAAATGTTCATGCACCAAACTTTTGCCTCGTTTTTTTTTCCCTAACTAACACAAACTGATGACATAATGACTCTACTTATAATTGTATACTTCAAAATGGATAATGTTATCAACATTAGAAAATCAGGATAAAATAGCCAATTTGGAAATTTCAACATAGTTGGGAGATGTTCAATCTAGAGGTCTAGCCCTCTCCAAAAAAAAAACCATGGGAACTTCACTCACGAGTCATGCCCTAAGCGAGCATAATATTTACAATATTGGCTAGAAATTTTTCTACAATACATAAGAAAGTGTGTGCGTTATCAGTGTAGACAGGTAAGTAATTTCCTTACGACAAATAAACGTGTGTGGTGAATCTCCCAACACTTTTGATGATCAGATGCATCCTCCTGCTCCTAAACGTCCTTTACCAGTTGTCCAGAAAGTCAAAACCCGTGCTAGGAATGTTGCTGTCTCGAGTGTTCTAAAAAATATAAATGCAGTACTCATCAGTCAGCAATATACATGTACAAATGACAAGATTACTTCCCTTGCTGCTCCCTATGGAACATGGAGCCACCATTGCAGCTGGTTCCCCTAGCAGAAGCCTGCAACAAGC
This sequence comes from Oreohelix idahoensis, assembly GCA_024509875.1. Classification (NCBI taxonomy): domain Eukaryota; kingdom Metazoa; phylum Mollusca; class Gastropoda; order Stylommatophora; family Oreohelicidae; genus Oreohelix; species Oreohelix idahoensis. Next base: position 794,879 of record JAMPIV010010237.1, on the reverse strand, counting down.
ATTCACATGCACTGATTTCTCAAGCAATTCATTGACATTACTTTTTGCCAGCCTCATATTGGTGGCCTTGTACAGCATGTTTGAGGTAACAGTAGCCATGTTCTTTCTCTGTCTCATCACAGACTCCCCACACATTAGAACTAAGGAACTACAAAGGTCACCTCCCCACATATTAGGAACTACAAAGGTCACCTCCCCAGATAGTAGTAACTACAAAGGTCACCTCCGCACATACTAGAAGTAGGGAACAACAAAGGTCACCTCCGCACATACTAGAAGTAGGTGTGACAGAGAATTATGAAAAATAGATTTTATTATCTACATTTTTCTTCCACCTGGCTTCACCTTGCTTCCTTATTAGTTATGCACGTTTTTTTTAACGCAGAACTCTCCTACACTTAGATATCAGCCTCTTTCTTAATTTAGCCACGCCTAATTCTTTCTTTTCTCTACACTAGGAATGTTTACTATCATGCACGTAGCGAGAGAGAAGGGGGAGATGAGCTAATGAAGAAAAACCAAGGGGGTGATAAGTTGAAACGTATTTTCGGTAGACATTGATCAGGGGGAATAAATCTGAGTAGAAGGGGGAGAGAATCTGAAAGAAGGGGGGATAAATTACAATTTTCTTACCTGGAGTAATTAATGTGACATAAACAGAAATCCTAATAACAAGTAACGAAATAAACGTTCCCCGAAGAAGAGGATTTAATCAATCTTTGTGGAGCTGGGGTTTATTTTGCCAAAATAACACTGGATTTGCTGTGTGACCCATTAAACTATGTTCCAGATGCTGTTAAATCTACAATATGGTAAGAAAGAATGAACGTGGCCACGGTCGACTGAGAAGAGAGGAATGAATGAATAATTCTCTCTATTGTATAATCCATGTACTCACATTGTTTATTTCTTATTTGGTTTTGCTAATGCTGTCCATTTCAGAATAGATTAACTTGTAAACTCTGTTCTTTACAGTATAGGCAAATTCTAGACCATAGCGCAAATTTTTTTGACCCTTTTTTGGGGGAGAGTTAATAACTTTCTTCTAATGGGATCTTGTCTCAACAGAGGGAGTGGTGTTACACCTATGAGTCTATTCCTTTACTAATTCTAATACCTATGATTTTTTTTTTAAATATATTTTGTTTGATATTCAATAATAGCTGTTGTAAAGTTTCTTTATGGTAAAAAAAATTTACATAAAACTTAATTTACATGTGTTAGTCAGCTCGTCCCAAATATCCCTATTCCATTAATATAGTTTTCACATTTGTGCGTCTAAGTGTCGTCACTTATCTGTGTGTGTGTATGTGAGTGGTGGATATATACAAAGAAATCATGGTCAATCTTCAACAAGACAAATTCGACTGTCTATAAAATCACAACTCTATACTGTAAACCAGATGACGACTGCTCTTCTTAAGGTGTCACATTTTACCACACAAGAATTACACTACTAATACTGCACTATCATCATCTTTTTCACTCCTTGTGGAGCATACAGCCACCATTACAGATGGCCCTTTGAGGAAGCCTACGCCAAAGTAAACTCCTGCAGCAGTAGTTTCTGTAGGAATATGTCTTACAGGAATTGGCTGCCAGTCCAAATGTACCTTATGTCACCTTTTACAATATACCTGAAGGAGTAGTAGTGCTGTTCTTTGTCTCTTCAAAAACTCTGGAAACTATACAGGGCACTGATACATCACAAGTTGAGAACTCTGCAGTAAAATGCCCAAAAACTCAAATCACATTTTATTCTCTCCCCCCAATGAAGAAAATTGAAAAAAAATATTTTACTGGCTTTATTCAAGCACTATTGTTTGCTTATAGTCAAACATAAATTGTGAAAACTCAGTGATAAAAAAAAATCGTGAAAATTAAAAATCATAAACACCAGAAGAAAAAAATTAGCTAATGCTGCACAGGTTGACAGCATTGCAAGGCATTCCCTGCACTGATATCCACAGGGTAGGAGACACAGAGGGATACCTAAAAACTGAAGACATTAATGAATGGAATAAAGAAGACACATGGAACAGGAACAACCATAAATGAATGGAATAAAGAAGACACATGGAACAGGAACAACCATAAATGAATGGAATAAAGAAGACACATGGAACAACCATAAATGAATGGCACTGGACAGGAAGATTTAGTGCATGTTTATTGAAGGCCTGTACTCCACAGTGAGCTGAAAGATAATAATGACACAGGTTTAAGAACATTCTTACAGGGAAAGAAATAGCAACAGGAACCACCATACTATGCTGCTTTTGTGACTCTTGACAGTGTTGATCTTCAGCTCTAACAACAGGCAGTCAAGATACTCATCAGAAGAGATAAGAATATTTACAAGATAAATTTAACCTCCAGGGATTCCAGAAAAGAACTGCCTTGTGATGCTAACAGATGACTTCATTACACTATGCATTCCCTACAGTGCACTAATACACTAAGGACTTCTTCCACCTGATTCAGCATAACTTTTAAAATTCTTCTGACTAGTGTGGATTAGACTTTTAAGAACACATGACAGCTATGACTTCTGAAACTGATTTCTAATCATCTTTACCTCCCACAAGAAGATCAATGGTGTGCATAATACAGTGTTTCACTTTGATCACCCCTCAGTTTCCCATGCAGCATAATTTGTGCCAAGCTTTCATGTTCTGTGCCCTCTGTTCAAGTTCTTTCCATGTCTTCTCTATCTTTTTAATGACTACCTCTAGGTCCCTTCCACATGTACTTTTTTGGGTTGGACTTGATTTATTTTTGTGCTGAAATTAATTTGATTTCCTTACGTTTCCCAATACAATCAAATCACAGTCAAATTAATTTGAGAATTTTCCAACAAACACATTGTGCCATCAGCTCACATTTTCTCGTTTCCCAAGAATCAAGCACTGCTTTCGTAATTACTATGTCCACAATTGCATTAGTTTCCTTTTCTCTGGCATCTGATTTCAGTTAAGGGACAGAAGAGCCAAAATGCACTGAAAGCTCCTCTTCTATTTTGTAACCTCATGTTGATATCAATGACTGTTGCTGCAACTGTGTTATGTTGCTGCCAAGATACAAGAATGAGTCCACATCTTGTATGGGTGTTTCTCCAAGTCCAATCTGACTATCATGTCATTCATTCAGTTATAACAACTACACATAGAAACTGCACCGTAGGCACCAAATATATACATGACACTTTCATTAATTCACCCAATGAAAATGTCACATTACTTTTTGTCAAGTTACATTTTTAGACTGCTCACAACACAAATAATGCTATTTTATTTTAATGGAACCTTTTTAGACAATTCAATATACTAACATATTTTAACTTGTGTGTTTAGAAACGGTCCACTTAAAAAAAAACCATACTCTTTCGCGTTAACAGACTATATTTAGAGAAATCACTACATAAACATGTTACTTCGCTTTCAACGAAGGGGTTTTAGACCATTCAGTAAGCACACATAGTATTTCACAAGAACAGTGTTTTTAGAGAGTTTATTATAAATACATTATTTCATTTTTATAGGACGCTCTTAGATAATTCAATAAACAATGCTATCTCACCTTCACTAAAGTGTTTTTAGGTGAGAAGCAACAGAAAGTATTGATAACAATTATAAACATACATCATTTTCTGAGTTTTGTTTAAGATAGTTGCGTAAGTAAACTATACAATAACCTCTACACCTCACGGTAGAAGGGGAACGACTAAGTAAATAAGTAGTAAGTAAACATGCAAGGTTACCTCTACTTTAGTGGTTACTACAATCCTGTCCCCTTCCTTTTCAACTCTCAGGACTTCTTCTATCTCTTCAGATTCCAGCTCCCCTGGGAGGTCTTTACCATAGCTTGTGTCAAAGGTTGAAAACTTGACAGGGTGGGACTTGGCACTCCTATGATGTACAGGAGACTGACAGCAAGAAAACAGCATAAATATTTAGACTGCATCTTATATTACCAACAATAATGGATAGTCAATAAGTGAATAACTGATTTTCTTATATACAGGCGTCTACAAAGCTGCTCTTCTTATAACAATACACTATCAAGATTTGCCAGTGAACACCCACATACTATAAGACAGTGCTATTTTCAATGTCTGCAGCCAACCTTAAATATAAATGTTGATTCCCTACTGCAGGCACCTCTGAGGTACCGTTCCCTTTCGAGATAATGAAAGAATAGAACCACCATTAACTCAGGCATGTTGTAACTTGGCAACTAATAATGTGAGGCTGCATACAGAAATAGTAAAGTCACTTTGTAAAACGATTTGCTCAGAAACAGCTACTGTAAAAGCACATGAAAGCTTTGGTGCAGGTTTCCTGCAAATGGTGGCCCCTGTACACAGGGGGGGGGGGGGGGGGCCTACACCACAGTTATAATGTGAAAATAATAAAGGGATGCAGATTCCAACAGATTGACTTTTAAAGAAGCTCACATCTTAGCTCTACCTCCAAATTTATATCCATTATTTGGGACCTCAAGACGCAGCAATAGAGACCGCAGTCAGCGACTCATAGCTTGACTGCCTGCGTCAGGTCCAGCGAACCAGAGCTGGTCAAGACCACACTCCACCTCCACGTGGTGGTCCTGGAAACAGTCTGCAGCTGTGCAGGCTGGCTGAGCGAGTGTGGATCGAAATGGGAAGGCAAACCCGGTCCTAAAAAATGCCGTGCAGAAGTCGGATGTGTCGACCAAAAGGTGCAGATATCACAGCTACGTTGTAAACAGACACAACGCAACCACCGTCCTTTTCAGGGCGAACGAAGAAGAAGAAGAAGATATCCATTATTTGAGATTTATATTTTGACTAGATCAACTTCTTCTTCCTTCCGGCATTTTTTTGGGACCGGGTTTGCCTTCCCTCTGCGATCCCTACTCTCTCAGCCAGACTGCAGAGATGCAGACTGTTTCCAGGACCACCACGTGGAGGTGGAGTAGGGTCTTAGTCAGCTCTGGTTCGCTGACTCTGATGCAAGCAGTCAAGCTATGGGTTGCTGACTGCATTCTCTATTGCTGCATCTTTGGGTCCCGGAAGTTTGTATAAACTCAATGCCACTTGCATACATGGAATAAATGAGAAATTTTATGTGTGAAGGAAAGAACAGTAAAAGTGATGGATCTTAACTTTCATACACAAAAGATATATTATAAGGCAAGTTTCATTTTGCAAGACAACTACTGTGAAAAAAAGCATTTATTTGAAATAAGTGTTTTAAATTGACTGTTATACTTGACCCTAAATATTTCTTACATTTATTAATTCATGTAAATAATGATTTTAACATATTCCCTCACTATCAGTGTTAAATATAGTGTGTATTATCCTTTAGCACGCTGCATTATTGTCCCGAAAACTTGCCCTGCAGCTGCATTCTTTTTCACAACCCCCCCGTTTTTATAGTGGGCGACTTGTAATGTCTATAGTTTTTGTGTTTGTTGGTCAATTGCTATCATTTTTGGAATTTATATAAATAAATGAATGGTGAATCTGATGATATAAAATTTGTTTGTGTACATGTTTGATGTGATAGGAAGAGAGGAAAGGAAAGATGAAAAAAACGATTAAAAAATTTAAAAAAAAAAAAAAAAAAATTTTAATTTTAAAATTTAAAAAAAAATAAAAATAAAATAACCAACAAACGAAGTGTCCATATCTCAATTATCTCTTGCATCTCAATGAAAGTCATTTGACCAATACAAATCAAATGACGATCTTTTCGTTACACCCATCATCAGTAGCAAAGCAACAAACGCCCATGTCAGCAGTGACATTCGGCTGTAACCCTAAATCTTTCAGATAAATCTAATCCTAACCCTAAACCATTTCTGGGTCATCTTCAATAATCAACTTTCGTCCTCCATTGTCAGCACTCTTGGAGGCTGGCTTTCTAAAACTTCCACTTCGAAGGATTTTCTTTGGTGATGGAGACCTTCTGTTTTTATCTTTTCCACTGGATTTCCTATTGGATGATGAAGCTGAATCTTGATCACCTGTGATGCTGTCTTGGCTCAAATCATGAGCTGGACCAGAGATTGGAGATAAGCCAACACAATTCTCTTGACAAGCTGAGGCTGCATGATCTAGTGAGCTTTCTGTTGTCACACCTATGATATTCATAGAAGGAGATGGTGTAAGGTGTATACTTTGTTCATTTTTTCTAAAATCATCAATGACACTATGACACCACGAACTGCTGGGGTGCGTAAACTGGGGTTCAGCAACTTTCTGGGTTTTCTCTTCTTCTGCGTCAGCTTTAAAAGATTTTGGTTGAGGTTTTAATATGTTGTCTGGTTCCAAGTCTGACAAGGTTAAATCCTGCTGACTCTGTGAAACAATAAAGGTGGATAAAACTGCAGAACCAATAACAAGACAAAACTACAGGGATATTTTTCTAAGAACATATACAGCTCACAACAACAAAAAGATGAGCATAAATGACGACAGTATTGTTTTGACAACACATGAGCTACAATGCTAGCATACATTCGAGGCTGAACAAACACAGGTAGTGTAAGTCTTACTAGGACAAATAAATGGCCTCCAGAATGACATCGTAAGTTTTGAGAATGAGTGCAAAAAATAATTATCACTTATAAAATGATGACGTTGAAGATGAAAAACATAAGGACACTTAATTGTTAGGTTCTGAACAGGTATCTCTTACCCTGGACATCCAGGAAAATGGACCAGAATGTTCATCTCTCCAAGTCCACAGCTGAAAAACAAATTATTAAAGTTTTGATAAAAATTACATTGCTATTTCGTAATGTTAACCTATTACTCTCTGCCCCATCTTCTTAAACATGTGAAACTGATGACATGAACCAGGCAAGTGCAAGTGGAACAAGGAATGAGAAGAAGACTCCGGTGGTAGTAGGATGCACATTGAGAAAACCAGCTGATAGTATTACAAGGCAGTTCTTGTTCTGGAACCCCCCCCCCCCCACAAAAGCAGACCCTTAATCTACACCAGACTGCAGACAAATACTCCATCAATATCAGCATGGTGTTTTAAAATATTAGGAAAGCTGTGGCACTTTATAGTTCACAGCAAGATTTTTCAAACAAACAAACTCGAGGTTACAGGGATCTTAACAATAAAATGAGGGATAGATCACAAAGAAAGACAACTGCAGTTTAGGTAAAGAAAACAAAAATGTATACACACTGTGATCCATACAGAACTAAACCCATACACAAGAGTTATAAATCATGAACTGTAGCACTGATTACCTTCTGACTAATGCTTAATTTTCAGCAACTTCATTCACAGTCCAGCTTTCAGTTATTCACCTCATTCCGTATTTCTGTCAATGATTAACCACTGCATCCAGAGAAAGTGTGAGTTTGTTGCGCCATATATGGTTCATAGATCATGGGTCCTATTTTCCTCAATAGACCTGCGAACATCCTGATTGCCTGACTTAAACCCTTCTGATATGCTTTTGTGGGGTTATCCAGCGTTCTGTTTTTTTGCAAATAATAAGTGGCTACAAATCTCACAACTGCTAATGCTAATCCACGCACGTACCCTCGGTCAAGCATTGTCAAAAATAATTATTAGGTCGAAATGAAGAACAATGGGATGTGTTCTTCGATGTCATGTAAATAAATCACCCATGTCATTACGGTTAGCATTAAGGTTAGGGTTTAGATACTGTTGGGGTGTTCGTTCTAATGGTAAAGAACTTCATTACGCGAATGGTTGCAAAGGAACAAAAATGTCAGAAAATGTTCTTCAAAACGAACTCCAACAAGTAGTGTTTAACTGGTCACTTACTGGCAGCACACAAGTCTGTGATGACTGTACATATATTTTATTTAACGTGACACATACGGAGTGGAACAAGACGATCATAGTTACAGGTGCAAAAGGGTCATACGTCAAAAAAATGTTGATAATTACTTTTCAAGTTCATGAAGATTCTCTAACAATTAAGTCCTCTTATTCAAGTGACTAAGGGTCACTTCCTCTACCATATCATATGTATTGCAGTCAAGTCCGTTGACCTTCTTTCAAGGACGTATCTTATGGCCAACGGATTCATTCTCAAGGAGCAATACTTCTTATCATACTTGTAACAATTCCAGACTTTTTCCATACGATACTTAGGTAGAATATATATATAAAATCCAAACAAAGTCATCCACGACAATACGACCAGGTTAGAGTTCTGTGTTGACTAACCTCTCTATATCCATGCCACGACTTTGGCATTGACGAAAATACGGCATATAAAAACATGTGAAGCATACAAATCAATTAACTTCGTTTACTCGTAGGTATCCTCCCTCTACGGTAATTCAAAAGGGCTAACGACTCCGTCTGTCCATTCTAGGAATGACATACTACGATGAATTCCCGCTAGACCAAAACTAGGAGCGGCCTGATACTTTAATTTAACTCAATAAACATTCGATGTGACATGGGGCGACACTTACTTGATACTTCCACTATTGGCTTCATCATGAATACCAGTAGATATCATTACAAAATAATGGCTTCTTCAAACTTGCCAGATAAATCCAAGAAATATATATCGGACATAAACATGGTCCGAACTGCCCCGTTCAAAACATGACGTCAAAATTTTCTAACTAGGTTACCCGTGCGTCCAAAGCAACTCACACTGCATTGTGCACGTCAGTGCGTGAATCAATCGAACGCACAAATAATATAACTATTTTAAGACTGGTGCGTACATTTGGCAGGACCGAAGACTACCCCCTTTTAGGTAATAAATGTACGTAACAGCTCCCTTATTACCTCCCCTTAAAAAAAATTAATTCTATTAATTTTTTTTGAACTTAGTACCCGAGAGAGGTGAGTCAAAACTACCACAAGATATATGAAATGCATAAAGTTATACCATATTAAGAAAAGAATATTAAACGAAATCAATATAACTAAATGATAGTATGCATTAAAGCACACATCCACACTCGACCTACTTTGGAACGATGTGGTAATATTCGAAGTAAAAACAAGTTGAAAATGAAAAATGAAAAAACATTAAAAAAAAGATGATAATAAAATTCAACTAAGTTTTCAAAAAAAAAAAAAAATTTTGAAACATATGATTTCAAAAATGAAAATGAACAGCAACACTGATGATGATCAATGACAAGAGAATCAATAAAACAGAAAAATTGAAAATACAATGTGCAAAAATGAAGCAATGCAAAATTAAACACTTTAAGAATCAACACCCTTAATGTTTTCTAACACTAGTACGGTTGACTAGTGATCTAACAGTGAGATATCATAACTAAGACCCGTGAATGCAGGTATTACGTGACAACTAAGAAAGTTAGTATGTGTGTGATCCATAATCAATTAAATAGATTAAATTGAATTATTCTAATTTATATATTTCTTAATTACTAACAAATAACCAGTTACTAATATATTCTAAGTAATTCCAATATCACTATCAATATGTCAATGTTCAGTTACAACTAGTTAGTAATCGACGAGACGATGTTCTCAATGTTCCATACACGATAAAATATATTCTCGAACACGATATGTAGTGTAATATGTTCCATAGGAATAACAAATGTATATTTGTCGCTCTTAACAATGTTTCCATACTAATAAAAAGTTACTGTAGTACCAATGTTCCCGTACTAATAAAATGTTACTCTAATACCACTGTTCCCGTTCTAATAAAACGTTACTATAGTATCAATGTTCCCGTACTAATAAAATGTTACTACACAAGAAGTAATGTTATAATCTATAAGTAAGTATATCCTGAAAGTTATACTTATACGAATACTTCAGTTATATAAACAGTCTTTATAGATGTACAATCAATGATAATGTACAAAGTTATTCATGTTATCGGTGAGGATGTTTCAACATCTGGAAGTGGTTTAGTTTCGACAAGTTCGCTTGGGCATCTCGACAAACAGTCTGCGAACACATTCTTCACTCCAGGAATAGCTCGTATTTCAAAATTGAATGGTTGAAGCGCTATAGCGTAACGCGCTGACTTCGATGATTTAACGTTCTTCGTGTTCAGTGCGGTAAGAGCTTTTTGGTCAGATTCCACCACAAAGTGTGAGCCGAGGAGGTAACGTTCCAGTTTTGTGATTGCCCATACTAATGCGAGGAGCTCTTTATCCAGAACGGAGTATTTGAGTTCGCTCTCCGTAAGTTTTCTGGACACGTACATCACCGGAAATAAGGTGCCGTTATATTCCTGCATCAAAACTGCAGCAATAGCGTAAGAAGATGCATCACTGCGAAGAATGAAAGTGAGATTTTTGTTAGGCAACCTCAAAAAAGGTTCATTTGAAAAAAATCGTTTTATATAGTCTAACGCCGTTTGGTGATCCTGCGACCACTTTATTACATTAGATGTGCCTTTCTTCAGTAGAGACGAAAAAGGTGCAGTTATAGTAGACAAATGAGGGATGAATTTTGAATAGAACTGTATTAGTCCTAAAAGAGATCTAACTTGTTTTTTTGTCTTAGGTGCCGAGATGTTTAAAATTTTAGAGACGTTACTGTCTTCTGTATACATGAAACCATGACCTATGCGGTGACCCAGAAATGAGATGTCATGAAAACCGACAAAAGCCTTTGAAGGTTTCGCTGTTAAGTTATAATCCCGTAAGGTAGAAAGTAAAGCTTTTAATCCATGAATATGTTCATCCCAAGAGTCACTGAAAAGACAGATGTCATCTATATAAGTAATGACATCGGGACGATGAGACAATATGCGGCGCATCATGCGTACAAAGGTAGCTGGCGCATTCATTAATCCGAATGGCATAAAATTCCATTGAAAAAGACCCCGTGGCGTCGAGAAAGCGGTGAATGGCTTTGCTTTAGGAGTGAGTGGCACTTGCCAATAGCCCTTTGAAAGGTCAAATTTCGAAAAGAATGTGGCATGAGATAATTTCTCCAATAAGTCGTCTAAAAGAGGTAACGGTTCCGCATCGAATTTTGTAACTTTGTTTAATTTCCTGTAATCTACGCAAAGACGTATATTGTTGTCCTTCTTCCTAATGATTACCATAGAAGAAGAATATGGTGATGAAGATGGTTCAATTATATTTAATTGAAGCATCTCATCCAATTCCTTATCAACCTTATCACGAAAGTGTAAAGGGATAGGATATGGGCGAACTCGAATAGGCGTATCGTCAGTCAGAATAATGTCATGTTGGATGACTGACGTATGACCTGGGATGTCAGTGAGGACATCCTCATACGAGTGTAGAATATTAGAGACTTGCTGACGTTGATCAGCCGAAAGAGTAGATGAGATTGTAACATCATTCCATTTCTCAGTGGAATGGAGTGGTACAACTGGTATTGGTAGTTGTACATCACGAAAGAAGATTCTTCTTCTTGGATGACTGACAAACTAGAATAGTGTTGAATAGGAGGTGTAGGATCGTCAGTTGCCTGGAACACTGACTGTAGATAATCAGGACGTGAGTAATACTCCTTCAACATGTTAATGTGGAAGGTTTTATGTTTACCATTAACATCAACGATGTAGTCGACATCGGATATTCTTGAGATGATCCTGAAAGGACCTCTCCAGGTAATTAAAAGACGATTGTTATGCGCAGGGAGTAATACAAAAGCTTCGTCACCAGGAATAAGCTGGCGAAGACGTCTATACTTGTTTGCAAATAGACGAGCTTTTTCTTTGGCTTGTTCGGATGATGCAGTAGCTAGTCTACAAGCATCTATGATTCTCTTTCTCAGAGAGATCACATACTCATAAGAGGATTGAGTTTCCTCTTCAATATTCTCGTCAACCAATAAGTCGTGGATTAACGACATCGGACCGCGTGGTTGCATGCCAAAAACTAGCTGGAATGGAGAAAACCCCGTGGCTTGATTTTGTACTTCGCGATACGCGAACAGAGCAGCGGGTATGACCCGATCCCAGTCTTGGGGATGGTCTTGGGTCATCTTACCCAACAACTGCTTGAGTGTCCTATTGAGACGCTCAATTAACCCATTTGACATCGGATGATAAATAGAACTAAGAGATCTGTCTATACCTAATGTCTTCATAACTTGAGACATGGATTCAGAAATGAACTGAACCCCATGATCCGACAAGATTTTCCGTGGAAAACCAATGCGTGAGAAGATTAACATCAATGCCTCTGCTACACTGGCAGATGAAGTGTTCTTGAGAGGGATGGCCTCAGGCCAACGAGTGCACATATCAATGCACGTAAGAATATGCGTATGCCCTCTAGCAGATGGAAGCATCGGACCAATAATGTCTATAGCCATTTTATCAAATGGTCTAATCGGGATGTCCGCAGCTTGAATAGGAGCCGCATGAAATGGACCCCGTACCTTAACTTCCTGACATATCAAACAGGACCGACAATAGAGAGTGATGTCCCTATGGACGCCTGGCCAGTAGAATGCCGAAAGCACTCTGGATTTGGTACGCGAAAAAAAACCCATATGGCCCGCACATTGCGAGTCATGCGCATGTCGTAATATACGAGATCTCATAGAGGATGGGACTAAGATCTGATAACATAAGGATGAATCCTTTTCCCGTATTACTCTAACCAAAATCCCATTTTTAAGTATAAAGTCATGTCTAGATTTTGCAAGTTTGTTGCTGGTATTCTTTTTGTTCACATACTGAAAAAAATTTTTTTTTTTAATGAATCATCATTCTTTTGCAATGTTGCAAACAACTCCCGTGAAATAGGAGCATCATCATCACAAGTGGTATGAACTGTAGGTTCAATAGGTGTATCATGCGACATATTAGTAGCTTGCGCTCTAGTCACTACTGCATTTGCAGTTTGAATATGTCGCTCTTCCCATTCAGCTATTTGCTGTGGTGTACACTCTTTAATACCATGTATGCGACCAAGTATTACATCACAACTGGGATTCGGAAGGAGCCATGCCTGCATCTTTCCTGAAAAAAAATGGTGTATTAAGGTCAATAATAGCAGTGGGAAATGTTTCAACGGTGCCACCAAAAGTCACACACTTGACAACCCTGCCCGTGGCACAACTTGGGTTGATCAGCGAAGTCCGGACGCCCACAGTACTACAACCTGAGTCAAATAGGAGAGAGCATGAAATGTTGTTGACAAATCCCTTGTTAAACTTAAGAGAGCCCTGTCCCTGGTGTACTGACGCAGCAGTGGCCGTACAGACTACAGGTAGACTAGGCAAGGTATGTCCGCAACGCAGCGTCGTGATCGCCTTAGGCTGGAAAAGAGTCGAGCATTCTGGACAGTCTTTCACCTGGGTAGAATCAAGAGAACAAGACATAGCATTGTGAGTTTCAGCTACTTTACCCTGTTCAATGTTAGCCTGTGTATACCTTAAAGCGACATTAGAATGTCTACCCATATTACTCGACGATCTATCTCTACGACATCGATTTTGATTATTTGCATTATAAATTGCCATAACGTTTCAAGGGCATGATTGAATGCTTGAAATTTTATTGGATGTTGTCAATAATTTGTAAATTAAAATGTTATGATGTTCTTGGTATTTTTATTCCAAGAACCATTGTCTGTTTTGCGGACCCTGAGATCTTGATCTCCAGTTTTGTTTTTAAATGTTGGGTGATTATTTTAAGAAATCATTTTTACGCTGGTTTATTGTTCTGTCAAAATGGTCCTTGCGTCTTAAATTCTGAGCTGTGGATTTTGCGCTTGGACATCTGCGGTGTTGGTAACAAACTTTCTAAAATGATGTTCCGCAAACAATGCAAATGATCTAAGCCCAAAACATGAGCGAACACAATAATCCAATCCTTGATGCCCGTATAAGGCTAACAAAAATGCCTCGCAAAAGAGGGGAGGATCTTATAAAATGTTGTCATTTATCCAGGCTAGTTTTTTGTTCTGTCAGGAATGTGAAGTCACTTTAAAATGATTGTGCTTCAAAATTTTTTTAATGAGATCAATACATTTTTTTGTATTTCCACATGCCTCCGTAATATTTCTGTGTATTTCATGAAGTAAGGTAAATTAACCTTTCATTAATCTATCATGCGTGAAATAATGAGCGATTTTTGATTATAGCTTGTCTTCGAAGGCGTCGTCACGAGATGTTTTTTTCACATGTCGCTGTGAATGTACAATCGGTTGATGCATTCCCAAGGACTATTACTTGCTACACTTTTAATACATGAATGCGACCAAGTATTATCTACAAATTGGATTCGGAGGAGATTTATACTTGCAGACTGCCTGATCTTTCTGAAAAAAATGGTGTATTAAGGAGAGTGAATCTGATCTCATACATCTGGTTAATGTTTCAAAAAGGATGGATGGCAAAGTTTTGATCACCTGACTACATTTACAGCACCATTGACAACATGCATCTGACTCATCACTTGGGTTGATGATGCTGTCTACGGACGCCCACAGTACTTGAACCTGAGTCAAATATTGAGAGCATGAAATTTGTTGACAAATTCCTTGTTTAAATTTTTAAGAGAGCCCTGTCCCTGGTGTAATGAAGCAGCAGTGTCATCGTACTGTTACAAGAATCATTGACTTTATACGTCGGCAAGGTATGTCCGCAACGCAGCGTAATGTGATCGATTAGCCCTGTTAGGCTGGAAAAAAGATTTCGAGCATTCTGGACAGTCTGCACACTTCACAAAACCAGGTACCAATCGAGAACAAGACATAGCATTGTGAGTTTCAGCTACCAATTACCCTGTTCAATGTTAGCCTGTGTATCACTTAAAGCGACATTAGAATGTCTACCCGTATTACTCGACGATCTATCTCTACGACGCGATTGATTTTGATTATTTGCATTAAAATTGCCATAATTGTCGTTTCTGCTTGAGTTAAAATTTGGATGAGTCCGATAATTTGTATAATTAAAGTTATGATGTTCTTTAAAATTTTTATTCCAAGAACCTTGTCTGTTTTGCGGACCCTGAGATCTTGATCTCCAGTTTTGTTTATTAGAATGTCCTTGATTATTTTTAAAATTATTGTTACCAAAATCTCGCGATCTGTGAGCTTGGTTCCAAGAAACATTAAATGGAGCAGATTGTTGAAATTGCTTCCCTTTGTAAAAGTTATCATTGTTAAAATTGTAATTATTTCCCTTATTGACATACCTGTCAGCACTAAAGGAACGATTTCGTGAAAAATTGTTTTGTTGTGCTGCAAAAGCAACAGGCAATTCATTCTTAATCTGTGCATTACTTAGATCCATGGTTGGGTGAGCAGTGCAGAAATTTTTTGCATGTTCTTCTAAGTCTTTCATAGATAAAGGTTTCCGTTCGTGTAAAAATGCGAGAAATGTAGGATTTACAGACGATAGTACCTTATCGCGCATCAGTAAATCGAAGAGACCTTCATACGACTTTTCAATTTTGGATAATTCGATCCATCTTTCTAGGGTTAGTCGTATTTGTGACAGAAAATCACTGAAATTTCTGCTTGATTGCGGTAGCAATGTACGAAATCTTAATCGGTATTCATCTTCTGTCATTTGAAATTTCTTCAGAAGTGCGGCTCTAAGAGCATTATAATCATTCTTCTCATTAATTACTGGTAGTATGATAAACTGCTAAAGCATCCCCAGTAAGTAACCTGGATAAATATGTGCAATACAGTGTTTTATCCACGTTATAAGACCTACAAGTGGCCTCAAATCTATCTAGGAAAAATATTACGTCATCCGACGGGGGATTAAATTTAGGTAATTTAAGGTGAATTTCCTTAAAATGATCATGTCTGGATGAAGTTTGGCTTTCAAAAGTTCTCTGAGAATTAGCTTCCTGAGTTAACCTAAGTCTCTCATATTCTGACTCTGCTAATTTTAGTTCATGCTGTCGTTTTTATCATTCTCTTCCATCTCAAGCTGAAGTCGTTTTGTATTTTGTTCAGCTATTAATCTTCTTTCTTCCATTTCCTTTTGTTTATTTTCCATTTCCTTTTGTTTATTTTCCATTTCCTTTTGTTTAACTTCCATCTCAATTTTAAGTCTTTCTTCAGCCTCCCTTTGCTTCTGTTCTGCCTCTCGCTGAAATCGTTTCTCTTCTAATTCAGCGGCTTGTTCAGCTATTAATCTTCTTTCTTCCATTTCCTTTTGTTTATTTTCCATTTCCTTTTGTTTAACTTCCATCTCAATTTTAAGTCTTTCTTCAGCCTCCCTTTGCTTCTGTTTTGCCTCTCGCTGAAATCGTTTCTCTTCTAATTCAGCGGCTTGTTCAGCTATTAATCTTCTTTCTTCCATTTCCTTTTGTTTCTGTTCGCCTCTCGCTGAAATCGTTTCTCATTCTCCTCCGCCTCAAATTTCAAATTTTGTAATCTTAAAGTTTCTAGCTTTCTCTGTTCGGCTTCTATTTCTTGAGCTTTCTTATATTCTGCAAGTGCAAATGCTTTTGCTTCATCAGGAGCCATCTGAAGAGCTTTTGCTTGCTTAATGAAATAATCTAGTGAATACATTATGCTTTATAAGTAGTCACAATACTCTTGATTTATAAAATGATAATTAATCAATGTAAATTAATTAACCTTGTTACTTTGCCAAGTGTACGTCGTTCCTGTCCTAGAACGGTATCTTTTGTTATCATATAGTTATGAAATATATCAATAATCAATATAGTAATTTATGTAATGAAATGTCATGAAAGCAACAACGTGAAAGACAATAGAAACATTACCGACAAGACACGATAATCAAAGACGAGTGAACACAATCGTAGAAATCAACAAAAATAGAAATGTGTAACTAAAATAGAATATCGTAAAAATTTACGATGACAACTACGATCAGATACTCAACAGGACAATTGACAACACAGTGTAAAAACATAGGTTTTGTAAAAAACTGAACGACAGGAGAGGTGAGACGGACGCATAATACAAACAAAATTCATCATAAAACTAAATACGAGTAAAAATAACTACCAAAAACAACAAGTAAACGTGACGAAACAGCTAAACAGATACTATCATAAGGAACAATTAGCGATCGGAACTTCGGCAAGGTTTCTAGCCTTGGACCGGAATTATCGCTCAATTGAAACTTACAAGTTGAGCCCTACAGAACGTCTGACGAAGAGCCCGAATTGGCTTCGAGATGGATCTCGTTCGTCAGATCAACCTCCCTACCTCCCACGACGAATGTACAACATATAACATATAACATGGAAAATGTAAAGATGGACATAACTATAGAAGGCACAGCTAAAAGTAATAAAATGTACAACGAAAGCACGTTATACTCATCTCGCGTGTGCCGGGAAAAAACAATGTGCCTCGTCTCCGTGGATGTACGTCTGAGGATAAAATACTTCGCTCTGCGTATATAACAACAGCTCGCACGTAATAATGACGAATAGGTGATCCCAAGGCAGTCAGTCACTGTAAAACTTGACGTGGAGGTTGATTGATGACCTTGAGCATTTGGTAACCGTAAGTTGATTCTGATTCATCATCACACTAGGTTCCAAGTTTGAGATGTTGTCGCCTTGAAAGTTCAAATCTTCTTTTCAACCGATACTTGGATTGAGTACGTTCCTGTGAAATTATTTATTTCCAGACCACACTGGCATACCATTTACTGTTGGGGTCGTTCATTCTAATGGTAAAGAACTTCATTACGCGAATGGTTGCAAAGGAACAAAAATGTCAGAAAATGTTCTTCAAAACGAACTCCAACAAGTAGTGTTTAACTGGTCACTTACTGGCAGCACACAAGTCTGTGATGACTGTACATATATTTTATTTAACGTGACACATACGGAGTGGAACAAGACGATCATAGTTACAGGTGCAAAAGGGTCATACGTCAAAAAAATGTTGATAATTACTTTTCAAGTTCATGAAGATTCTCTAACAATTAAGTCCTCTTATTCAAGTGACTAAGGGTCACTTCCTCTACCATATCATATGTATTGCAGTCAAGTCCGTTGACCTTCTTTCAAGGACGTATCTTATGGCCAACGGATTCATTCTCAAGGAGCAATACTTCTTATCATACTTGTAACAATTCCAGACTTTTTCCATACGATACTTAGGTAGCATATATATATAAAATCCAAACAAAGTCATCCACGACAATACGACCAGGTTAGAGTTCTGTGTTGACTAACCTCTCTATATCCATGCTACGACTTTGGCATTGACGAAAATACGGCATATAAAAACATGTGAAGCATACAAATCAATTAACTTCGTTTACTCGTAGGTATCCTCCCTCTACGGTAATTCAAAAGGGCTAACGACTCCGTCTGTCCATTCTAGGAATGACATACTACGATGAATTCCCGCTAGACCAAAACTAGGAGCGGCCTGATACTTTAATTTAACTCAATAAACATTCGATGTGACATGGGGCGACACTTACTTGATACTTCCACTATTGGCTTCATCATGAATACCAGTAGATATCATTACAAAATAATGGCTTCTTCAAACTTGCCAGATAAATCCAAGAAATATATATCGGACATAAACATGGTCCGAACTGCCCCGTTCAAAACATGACGTCAAAATTTTCTAACTAGGTTACCCGTGCGTCCAAAGCAACTCACACTGCATTGTGCACGTCAGTGCGTGAATCAATCGAACGCACAAATAATATAACTATTTTAAGACTGGTGCGTACATTTGGCAGGACCGAAGACTACCCCCTTTTAGGTAATAAATGTACGTAACAGATACCTAAACCTAACCCCCTCATTATTGCGTCTCTGAAGTCTATTTTGAGGCTGTATTGAATAAATGGCACACTATTCTTCATTTCAACCTAATTATTGATACGGAAAACAAAATGAATTGCAGATCCTAAAGCTAATTTGGTAAATCGTAACGCTGTAATGCAAGTTAGGCCTATAACTGCCAATGAAAAAAGGGAGTAGGGGCCTGTGCAATCCCAACTTCTGCGCTAACCTGGTAGGCCTAACTGTAATGCTGTATCATGAGTTGTAATTGAAAATAAGCATGCATGCAGAAAACCAACTTTAGTTGTGTATCACATGTTGACAGCCATTTTGGGAGAAATCTCCCTAACTTGCAATTCTTCTTCTTCTTCTTGCGATCGCATCTTTGATGTTTACACCGTCAGACGAGTTCTCATGATGAATTCGACTGTTGTTTCAAGTTCCTCTTTAACTCCATATAGCTTTGAGTTTAGTGTTGAGTCATTGGGCCAGTATATCTTTCTTAACTGGTCATACAGAGGACAGTCCTGTAGAACATGCTCAGCAGTTTGTTCGTTTAATCCACATGTGCACAGTGGTGAAGCAGACAATCGTAGCTTGTGCATGTGTTTATTCAGTTTGTTATGCCCTGTCCTGAGTCGAAAAATAGTTATCTGTCCCTGCCGGTCGAGAGTGTGATAGTCGTCTTTGGGTTGGTTCTGTTCTCTTCTGATAGTCTGGATAGCTCTCTTTTTCTCAAAGTATGTGACTTCATTATCATCTTGTTCACATTCTCCTCCCTTTTTTGCAAGTTTATCTGCCTTTTTATTTCCGGGTACACCATAATGAGATGGTACCCACTGAAGTATGGTTCTCTTTTTGGCAGCTACCTTCTTAGTTCATTTCTCAGATGCGGGAGTTTACCACCCTTGAGAGCTTGCAGGACAGACAGTGCATCTGTGAGGATGACTACCTGGTGGCAGTCAGAGTTGGTGTTATAAATCATATTTGCAGCTTGCTCTAGAGCTTGAACCTCAGCTGTATAGTTGGAACAGAATTTACCAGTGGGAATGTGCCTAGTCTCATAGTGGACTTGCAATTCAACTACCATCATTGCAGCTGGCCATCTTGCAGGAAATCTGCATCAAAAGCATTTAATTTATGTGCTTGTGCGTTGGTGATATCTGTACCACGTCGGTTTACATGATGAGGTTGCCAGCACTATGCACAACCTCATACTTGTCGCTTCTTTCGACAAGCGTGAGGAAGCAATAGTTCCAATCTTTGCCTCCTCAGAGAACCTCAGAAACCACTAGGGACAAATGAAATGACAGTATATAAACAGACAGAAGATACCTTCCTAATAACAATGAATGAAGTTTCTAGAACGCCAAGTAGTACTGTTACTACAATCAGCTGCAGCAATCCCAGTGCTACATATAAAAAAGAAGCAACTCGAGACTCAAGTCTCAGTGATCGGTTAAGCTATGTTTATGGCCGGGCCGGCTAGGTGGAACTCTAACGTATGTAACAAATGCGTGAATAAAATTAATGAATAAACTTACTTACATCATTCTCAAAATCCACATTTATTTTATTTCCAGAATTGACGAAAAGGCGAGGAAATGATTCTGGTATTTCGTGGCTGGCGCTGCTGTCTGTGGATCGTGCAGATCTGTTGTCAGTATAGACACCTCTAGTATCGTCATCTACAAACAGCAAATCTAGCAATGCATCTTTATGTTGAGTGGGCAGCTCATTCCACTGACTTCGAAGAAATTTTATAAAGGTTTTTTCTTCAGAAATAATTCGCTTATTAATGTAGTTCGTGCACGAAAAATACTTTAATGCAGCATTCTCTCCTAACGCGTCCTGAGCAGCCATTTTTAAAAACAATTTTCTTTTTACTCAGGTGGCCACTAGCTGGCTACAGTATGCCTAATTGACACATGCCGCGCGTATTCTCCATTCAGTGATCCGTGATTTTACCTGACAAAAATAATAATAATAATGAATTAATTAAATAATAATAATACGAATAATTTAAACAAAATATAACATCAAATATTGTAATGAATATTAAAGGTATAAAGAATGAAGAGGGACTATTGGCAGAAAACTGCTGATTATGAATATTATAAATATAAATAAATAATTATAATATTCATAATATTCATAATCAGCAGTTTCTTAATTAATTAATCTTCTTCGCATTTTCCGCTTACGTACTGGTCACAATTGGTTGAGGTACCATTTGCAAGCATCCAATTTACCTATAAATATAGAAGAGGTGTTGAGAATAGACAGACATAGGGAACTGCAAAATATAGTCAAACAATATTTAACACAAACAAATGTTAATATATAGTGGCTGGGAATGTGAAGGTCTGATGCTGTTCCTACAATGCATATGACTTTTAACAGATGAAAGTCAATTAAATATCTGTTAAAGTCAAGTTATATAACTGGAACCACCAGGCCTTTACACCCCTCCACTTTAATGTTATTCTTGTTCAGAGTTTCTTCTTGATTTTTTATTTTTTATTTTTTTATTTAACGTATAAGCACAATTGTGATTGTCCCTATTTACAATGATTTGACAAATGTGATGCCATTTTTTCATATCGGCAGTTGTTCATATTATTTGGAATTGAAAACAATATATATCCTAATTATAACCCATCAGAGGTTGAACGGGATATTTTTCTTCATTAATTAAAAAAAAAAAAAAAAAAATTATGAATATTGTAATAGTTATTTATGAATGCTAAAGGAAGGGAGAGCCCTGCAACAAAACGATATAGAGACAACTTATGAAATGGCTAAAACAACTATAAAAGCCATATTCAAGTCCAAATAGGACAGAGAACAGCCAGGTCACATAAAATATGATGCCTATCACCAGTTATCTAGACGAGACCAGGTCATCATTTTCCGCTTACGTACTGGTCACAATAGGTCGAGGTACCATCTATTTCACAAGTACAGGATTGGTCCAACAGATCTCTGCTCCTGTGGCACCAGCCCCACAACAGCCGAACATCTGCTCTAGTCCTGCCCAACTTACAGCAGTGAACGGAGTGGCATATGGCAACAACCCACTTCTCTCAAAGAAAAACTGTATGGAGATGTCAGGAACCTTCAGCTGACTACTGCCTTTATTAGTCATTAATGTAGAAGTCTGAGTGCGAACGAAGAAGAAGAAGAAGAAGAAGAAGAAGAAGAAGAAGAAGAAGAAGAAGAAGAAGAAGAAGAAGAAGAAGAAGAAGAAGAAGAAGAAGAAGAAGAAGAAGAAGAAGAAGAGATAGTTATTAATTAAGAATTTAATGTTCTTACTGTGAAGTTTGTTGCCAGGCATGGAAGTAATACCGGGTAACAGTGTAAACTATTCAAGCAAGTTTGTTGCCAGGCATGGAAGGAATACCGGGTAACAGTGTAAACTATTCAAGCCTGCTGCGAGACAGGAGTAAAATAGTTTGAAAAGAACTTTCCGTGTAAAGAAAGAAAAATTCAATAAGATTTGCAAAAAAGCCATAACAGTAACAATCTGGAAAAAGAAGGTGTGGTAGATTATGATTAAGTGATTTCATATATCTTTTTCTTTATCTTCATTTTTTTCTTCTACCTTCTCTGTCACCTACGCCTGTTGGAATTATTCAAACCTCTGTCTTTCTTTTCTAATTTAGCAACGCATTTCTTGCTGTTAGATAAGTTCTTTGATGAGAGATCGAATCGTGTTAATTCGTTCTCGACAGTGACCTTAGGGCAGACAACTGTCTATACCCTTTTCCTAGATTCGTTCGTTGATAGTTAATTAAACACGGTGAGATTTGAGATCAATGACGAGCTCGCTCATATTGCGTTTATGACCATAGTCTGCAGGCAGTAATAGGGCGATCTTGTAAGTCGAGGAAATCTCGCACGGGTCTGGTATATTACGTTACGTCGGATCTCAAATAAGTCCGTACGCAACAGATAGAGACCTGGCTTCGGCATGGGTGCGAAAAAGTCGTTTGATTCGCAGAATGAGATAGAATTTATGTAGATTTTTCCCAGGTGCCAACATCTGGCAGATAGGTTGCGTTTGCGATGAAGAGTGAATCATTGCATTTCATAAGATATAAACTCTAGCAGTGTAGACTTCATCCATTCAGACTGCAGTTTCTCTAGACATATCTAGCTTCGTTTCTAGATTTGCTTTATTAAGTAAAATCTCAGTTTGCGTTGGAGAATAGTCTTATATAGTTCTGTTTGGAGGTAATAATATTGACTAGTATTGTCAAGTGATATAATTGTTAGTTCGAATTTCATTTCACTTGTTTATTTCTGTGCAGAGTGATTAAATAGATGGTCCGTTATTTCTTATTTCTCTAGAGTTTACTGTGTTACAGTGGATAGCAAATAAATTATAATTTCTAGCTAAAACCATGCAGCTATAAATAAATTTAATTAAATTGCTAGTAACCAGTCCGAGAATATTTTAACTAACTAGTAAATGCACTGATTCATCATTGAGTATTGACGAGATACTTACGTATTTCTAATTCATGATGATTGATTCTTTTAATGACTACAATTTATTTCACGGAAGTTTTAAACGATGAGACAAGCGCTAAGCTTATAGTTTCTGATTTAAGTTAATAACCGAAGTGAATATTATGTTTTACATGAGGGTAGGATAGGATGTGTGAATAATATTATGTTTAAGTATTCTGTATGTTTCTTTTTCTTTATACAGTATTCTGGGTAAGGCCCAACATCTACCAGCGGTTTCAGTATATGAGAATAACCTAGAAGAAAACATTTTGATGTCTTTAAATACGTGGGTTTACAAGTTACAACCTGTCTGGCATTGTGTTTGCATCCAGAAAAAGACAGAGTACCCATCTCACTAACTTTAAGACTTAATGCAGTAACTGGGCCTACCGAGCCCGATTATAATTCTTCCCAAAAGAATCTCATTGAACATTCAGCCCCTATGGCGAGATAAACTACAAACAGTAACATTTCCGACATTTTGATTAATTGTGGTGTGACCAAGAATTTTACATTTGAGAGAAGTTACCAACCTGTCATTTTCCTAAGTACTGGAAACCTCGTGATTCTGACACTGTGAGCCCGTTTAATATTTTTTACTAAACCTGTATCTGCAGAGCTGGGATTCTCTTTATTAAAAAAATACAGATTCACTGTAGAGAAGTGTCCTGAAGTTTGCGCCAGAAGGCGAAAAAACATCACGTTGGTAGGTAAGAAAGTATGTCAGGGGCCCCTGCTGAATGAACAGAGAGAAAGCAGAACGAGTGATTCTTTCATTTGTTTATATGCTTGCATCCACTTTGAAATTTCTTTATGCAATTTTTGTTGCTAATGCTGATTTCCTCTTAGGATAGATTAATATATCAACTCTGTTCTTAACTATAGAGGGAAATCTTAGACCATAGCGTATAAATCTGTGACTCTTTGGGGCTATAACTTTTCTTCTAACAGGATCGTGGGCTAAACAGAGGGGGAAAGGATTACACCTATGAGTCTATTATTCTTTTAGTAATCCAATTAACTTAGGTGTATTTATATGTGCTTGATATTCAAATTTATTGTTGTGTTGAATTTTCTTATGATAAATAAAATTTACATAAATTTATTCAAAGTGTGTCAGTCAGCTTGTCCCAATATACCTATATTCCATTGTTATAGTTTTCACGTCTGTGCGTCTAACTGTCGTCACTTATGTGTGTGTGTGTATGTGAATGGTATATATATATATATATTACTATATATATTTTGGACCAGAAGACGCAGCAATAGAGACCGCAGTCAGCGACTCATAGCTTGACTTCCTGCGTCAGGACCAGCGAACCAGAGCTGGTCAAGACCGTGCTCCACCTCCACGTGGTGGTCCTGGAAACGGTCTGCAGCAGTGCAGGCTGGCTGAGCGAGCACGGATCGAAGAGGGAAGGCAAACCCGGTCCTAAAAAATGCCGTGCAGAAGTCGGATGTGTCGACCGAAAGGTGCAGATATCACAGCTTAGGCGTAAACAGACACAACGCAACCACCGTCCTTTTCAGGACGAACGAGGAAGAAGAATATATATTCTAGTAGACTGTCTGACAAATCTAGATCTGTCGTAGAGATAGGCTGACCGAGAGAAGTTTCTCGAGTGTCAGGGACAGACTCTATTATTTTCCACCATCTCACTCGTGAAAATCTATTTCTATTACTACCTCCCACTGAGCTATCACCTGTTCTATTTCTATTCAGAAGGGACCAACTTAAGTCTTAATTTCCCTATCACAAATCTACGACAGAAGAGTAATGAAAGGGAGTGTGATGTGTTTAAAACTTTCATTAACTTTAAAGTGAATATGTTTACATAGACATTTACACTGGTTTGAAACTGTAAATATTATAATTAGAATGTACATCATTTCTTTCATACAGAGGTATATCCCTACTAAGTCACACAGGAAAGATATATGCGAAAATAACTGAGCCAAGAATAAGACCTATCGTCGAATCACAACTGCGTAGGGTCAAATTAGGATTCAGAAAATGAATGTGATGTACCGATGCTTTGTTCACCTTAAGGCAGTTAAGAGAACGAATAATCAAATATGGCAGTCAATTAAATGTAGTATTTATAAACCAGGAGAAGGCTTTCGATAGAGTGGATAAGAATAAACTTTGGGCAGTATTTGGAGACAATGGAATCCATGGGCAACTATTAGATAACGTGAAAGCTGTGTACCAAGCATGCACAAGTGTAGTAAGAACAACACATAGGCTGACTGAAGCATTTGATATAACCACAAGAGCTCGACAAGACTGTGTACTATAATTTTTACTGTTCGACATTTACATGGACAAATTAACATCAGAAGCAAACCTAGAAAGAAACTCAGTGGTGGATCCAAGGGGTTAGCGACGGGACGATCGCCCCTCCTTTGGGACTTTGAAAACCTTTATTTCATATCAACCGCTCCAGTATTTTCCCCACACTGGGGACTTAAATGTAAGTCATCGTTAGGTCGGACGACGGACAAATTAAAACATGTCTGGTACTGGACAATAGTAAGTACCCTAAAGGTTACGAATGTAGTTTGCAATTGTTCTAAGTGGCAGAGCAATGAAAGACAATAAAGGGAACCGCCATACTACAATGAGACAAAAGACGGCGCCAGGCAGGCGACACAAGGGGAATTCACTCGAGCCGCAAGAACAGAGGACTATGTGACAAGAGGCGTACAATTTCTGTATCGGGCAACCAATCCCAAATAAAAAAATGTTATGCTTTATTATAAAATGTGAATGAATTTTTATCAAATTTTGTTTCTTTGAGTTTGTACGTTACTTTTATGTAATTATGTTATAAATAGTTTTTTTTTTAAAGTAAAAATGAATATTTTTGATTTACTGTATAGTTAAACTATCAAGCTGTCAATTTTTTTTCTTCAAAATTCATTATTTTGTTTTTTATTGTCTAGGAATATGTGTAAATAAGAAGGGGGAAGGGGTAGGGGGGGGGGGTTACCATTCGAATGTATCGCCTCTCCCTTTGACAATTCCTAGACCCTCCAATGCCTTATATTCTCGTGAATAATTCTGCATTGTAAGTTATCCTTCGTGAAGACGTCTGCATTGTATCGTTCGTTACAAAGGTTTTCATGTATTCCACATACATATATAAATAAGTAAATAAATACTGATATAGGTCATTAACTGGCAATTGTGGAACTTACAGGAGGACACCAAATATACAGAAGAAAAGAAATACAAGTGACAGGCTTACCGGGAATCGAACCAAGGACTATCCAAACGGCGCCATCGCCTTGCTGTGAAAGTAAATCGTGAAAGGACGCACAGTCAATTTTGTACCCCAAAAAAGTGTATGATTGTCTGAGGTCATTCTCACGAACCCACACAACTATGGCATTATGACCCGTGAAAAACTCAGACAATTTAAAGGTGCAATCACTAATATAACTTTCCTACCAGCAAGTATAAACCAAATAAAGGCCGAAATACTTGTGTCCAGTAATGTGTAGTAGAAGACGAACAACACATTATAGACGGGTAGGTTAAGTTTGGTTAATGAATATATGAGAACTTCATATTGTCTCATCAGTTGCCAGAGTGATGTTCTCTCTAAACTGTCACATACAGGAACAAAACAGAATTACTACATAAACGTTACTGTTAACAATAGTAGCAAGTATCAAGATCTAAAATTAGAGCATGACGTGAATCATAACTTATGGCACGTTCAATTATCACTGATCCCACCTAAAAAAAAAATGTTTCTATATTATTGCTAATTTGCATTTCAACACCAGAGGCGACAGGCAACTTTGCGACTCATGATTTCCTCAATCGGCTATAGTCGAAGCAGAAGCTTCATAACCCCTCTTCCCCCTCCCATATTCTCGCCCATCTTTAAGTTGCTTACGGAATCAACTGTACATAAATCCTACGTAGAGCAATGGGAAACACCCAATCTACCATTCATGGTCAAAACACATCAAATCTGTTACTAACAAGGAAAAGGTATTTCACGTATAAATGCCTGTAGGTTGCACGTAATTAGTATATTTGTGTACGTGTTTTAAACATTATTACACCAAATTGTTTTATAAAACCATAGTCTAGTTTAGAATCAACCATTTTCATCCTACATGATTACTTTCATAGTGGCAGAGTGATTAGAATGCTTGCTGCACGCGGTAGAGGAACGAGGTTCAAAACTAAGTCACTATGCGCTCCAGTCTATTCAGCTGTAAAGATGGGTACCTGACCCTACTCTTGAGTTAAGGAAGGCAAAGGTAGTTAAGAAGGGAGACCAAGTTTGCACTCTCCTACGGCAGTATCTGCTAAGTAGTAACCTTCACCTTTCTTCCCGGGGTCTGTGAGAAACAGAAATAATAGGGCAAATTGTAGGTTATTGCTTCCTTGGGCACTCGTAAAGGCTACCAATATGTGGTTGTGAATAGTGCTGGCAATCTCATCATGTTAAACAAATTACTACAGAAACTGTGACGGTATTGCCTCCCCTGCTTTGCAGTAGTGGTCCAACAGTGGCCAAAACTCAAGAGTATCTAAAGTGGGTTGTCAAAGGTGTCTACCTTCGCACAAGATTACTCTTGGCAGAATTGTAGATAGAAGGGTAATGACGCTTCTATCCCACAGGATGTTCAGAAAAGCGAAAACAATGCTGCATTGGCTGAGCACGTTAATGCTTTGATCTGCCGACAACTTTTGTGAAGGATTAAGCAATTATTGTTTTCAGCTCGTTAAGCCCCGCACCTCTGATTTACTCAGTGGAATTCTTATTCTTCAGGTATAGCTCTGTTTAGAGTGTGTTTAGTAAATTTGACTGAGACAAACATTCAATACATTTAAAATTATTAAATCGAAGTTAAATTTGTATATTAACAAATAACAGATTTAATAATCATTTAGTTTTAACTAGGGTTAAAATAATTGAATAGTCTTTAAAAGACAATGTTCATCATTGACGGATAGTAGGTTTTATGAAAAAGTTCACTTTGGCAGCTTATAGATTTAACTTAGCTGCCAATAGTGGATTCTGCTCCCGCTGATGGGTTCTTGGGTTCTGTGCAGATGGGTCACTGACATTCTCCCGTCTCTGGTCAAGATTACAGGTGCAGCACGTTTCAAGTATAATCAAGAAGTAACCGCGTTTCTACGTCAGTCTACTTATTCCTTCACTTTGTTCCAGAGATTAGTACTCTCCTGGTACCACCAACAACTATGGTAAAGGAATAGAAACGAAACGCTCCTGAGTATTGCGTTTTCCCGACACATACTTATTATATGTTTTCATTTACATTTACAGTGATTGAAAAGTTTAAAACTTTCATTAACTTTAAAGTGAATATGTTTACATAGACATTTACACTGGTTTGAAACTGTAAGTATTATAATTAGAATGTACATCATTTCTTCATCTTTCCCTCCCTACTCCATTTGGAACTTGGGACTTACTTAAGCTTTTTAGCTCTCTTTAAGAGACTAGCAATAAAGCAGTCACCAGCCCTTGCAGTGGTGGTTCATGAATCATCATTCTATACGCTGAGGTTGCCAGCCTCAAATGATTTGGACGTCCACTAGCGATTTTTTCATATTAAAATTCATATGGCAGTATATAAATATTAGTTCACATGTTAGTAATGAAAAATATAGAATGTAAAATGACAACTTACGCCAATCCTGGATCACAGACGTTTTGCTCAAATGAATGAAGTTAAGGCACTTGATTAGGCCTCTTACACATGTTCTTGGAGGTCGTTACTTTTTAAAGATAATTCCCTCTATGACTCCGTGTGTTTCAGTTTGGGTTATGATATGTAGTGTGGTGTAATGGATTATAAATATACCCACAGATATTAACAAGACTAATAATATTAATAAAAGTTAAAATACACTGAACTAACTCACGTGTGTAAAATTTTTTGATATAAGTATATTACATTTATTTTGTTCTGTGTCAATTTTTTAGGTTGACCAGAACTTAAAAGGATTTAGAGATTATGAAAAGAAATGCATAGAATATTATATCATAAATGCAATAGTGTACATATATATGTACTATACTAGTTAGTTTTATTAAAATGTTCTAGTATTCATCTACTTGGGAGGATATGTACTGTTTGTGCTGTTGGGGTGGCCTCATCACACCTGTCTATATTGACTACACAGTGTCCAGAAAATGGTGGGAATCTTTATGGGGTTCTTAGTAACTAAAGGGCGTTGGTGAAAGTCCAGCAGACCAGAGGCTCACTCATCTGGTAGTTGTCGCTCTGGTGCTGAAATCAGGTGGTCCCACCTCTCCGTGCTGGCGGGCAATAATGGTGGTCTCTGTCACAAATACTGCACAGATACACTCGAGTAAAGTCACCAACTGAATAGACCCTGCTTTGTTGACGACAGAAACTCGCAGCTCTGCAATCAAAGTATGGGCCATGTGTCAAAATCTATTCTCTACCCACGTCTGGACACAACAGTGACACAACAACCACATCATACAGACAGGTCAGATCTCTCTGACCAAACAGCACATTTACCATGGTGGTTTTACATCAGATAGATCCTCCCAGACCATAGATCCTGAAAAATGTTTATTAGTTTTCGGCCCTAAAAGAGGATAGGTAATATGTATCATTATTCTCAACACTTGATCTGTCTTGCATAATCCTTGCTGGAGTTTATGTACATTGTTGGTCCCTAGACCCTGACTAGGGCGGGGGTCTAGAGCAAATCCCTACTTGTTTGTAAGGCTAGATTTCGATATGGCAGTATCAAATCACTCAAACATGAAACAATATTCAAAATATATAAGGAAATAATTTCAATCTTACCAGATTATGAATAAATAACACAGAATTGCTAGCAAAACTCAGCTGAGCTGCTGGCTATAGTATGGCGTCCCTAAATTTATTTCACTTGCTTTCATATGGAATCACCACACTTTAAAATCTGTGTCTATCACTGAACAACTATTGAAGAATGGCCCCACTTTCGCGTCTGAGCGCTAATGATATGATTGTCTGTGGCCAATCACTGCCTCGGTTTATTTTAAATTTCAAATTTCCTACCATAAAGTCATTTCAGTCATGCTTCAGTCAAGTATGGATGTTTATCTGTTAGTCTGTCCGTCTCTACTTGTGTTTCTAAAAAAAAATGTGCTTGATTTTTGAACCAACCTTTCTCTCCCCTCCAAAATTTTGTCGTTAAAAGTTATATTTAGACACAGCTACCGCTCAAAAACCCTCTCCTCCATACTAAGTAAATTTGAACACCTGCGTCCAAGGTCGTGTTTTTGTGTGCAAATTGCGACACTTTTTTATTCAACACAGTCTGTCGATGATGTGAACTACACTGTCTTTTGTCATTATCTTCAATATTATCTATCCGTTTGTAAAATTAAGACCATCTTAGTTCACTGCTCAGAATAGGCCATCCGGCCAGCTAATTTTTATATTCCTAACATTAATATTAAGAAAAAATTTACTTTTTAATTTTTGTAATATTCCTAACATCTGCGTTTTACCGCTCCATTCAAATCAAAAGCTTGGTATCGCAAAAGCGTCCAATAAATGACTGTGGCGTAACATATCTAGGGTCCCTTCTGTCGAGTTGCTTACTTTTTATGTCAACTTGGGAAACGTGACTTTTCTCCGTTTCCCCCCCAATTGCGTCTCCTTAGCCTTTCCAGTCATATTTTTTTTTCTTTTTGATCCGCCGTTCCCCTCCTGTCTAGCAAGTCAATTATTATGGAGGATGATGACCCGCGGTCTAGGCGATCATGTACATCAGCAGCCTACGCATTATGTTTTTATCCTTAAATGTTATCTTTGGAGGGATTTTACCGTTGTATCTCTGTCAATTTCACTACACATCTCCCCACTTGAAAACATGCCTATGGCAAGTTCCAAAACCAGCGATACACATAGGTAAAATTACTCCTCACGTCTGCCACTACTCTAATTTTGATCACAGGGGTGCCGACTGAGGAAATCTGCACCGACATTCAATTTGCCTGGGATATATTGGATACTAAACTGATAAGGTTGAAGCAATAAAGACCACCTCAGCAATCTTGCGTTTTCATGCTTAGCCTGAGACAAGAACACGAGAGGCTGATGGTCCGTCTCCACCACAAATGTCCTACCATACAGATAGATTTGAAACTTCTTTATTGCCCAGATTAATGCTAAACATTCCTTTTCGCTTGTGGAGTATCCTTGTTCCGCCTTATTCAATTTGCGGCTTGCATAAGCGACTGGTTTAAGTTCCCCATCAGGTGAAGATGATCTTTGCAACAAAGCCCCTCCGAGTCCTACATTACTTGCATCGGTTCTTAAGACAAAGTCCTGTGTCAAATCAGGCAGTTTGAGAATAGGCTTGCTAGTGAGTTTTTCCTTTAACTCTTGAAATGCTAGTTCACATTGTGCAGTCCAAATAATTTTATCTGGAAGTCCCTTGCGAGTCAGATCAGTCAGAGGAGCACAAATAGCGTTAAAATTCTTGATGTATTTCTGATAAAATCCGCATAACGACACAAATGATCGCACGTCCTTTTTTGTTTGCGGCCTAGGTGCTCTCTGCAGTTTTTCCAAATTCTTAGGATCAGGGGTCATATTACCCTGATATACAGTGTGTCCCAAGAATTCCAACTCTTTGCATCCAATACAACATTTTGTTGGCCTAGCAGTTAAGTTTGCCTCCCGAAGTCTATCAAAC
The DNA here is from genome assembly GCA_024509875.1 of Oreohelix idahoensis. Classification (NCBI taxonomy): domain Eukaryota; kingdom Metazoa; phylum Mollusca; class Gastropoda; order Stylommatophora; family Oreohelicidae; genus Oreohelix; species Oreohelix idahoensis. Next base: position 762,952 of record JAMPIV010010237.1, on the reverse strand, counting down.
AACATCTCCAGAGCTTCAATGTGTTCTGCAAATGTCTCGGTGGCGACGAGAATATCATCCATGAAATTTGTGATACAGGGGTTATTCAGGGGATCCAACAATTTTCGCATCATCCTTGAAAACACACTCGGAGCATTTTTCAGTCCGAATGGTAGCATATTGAATTCATAATGTCCATCCGAAGTGCTAAAAGCCAAATAAGGTCTCACTTCAGGCTTCACTGGGATCTGGTAATAGCCTTTACTAAGATCCACCTTTGAAAAGTATTTTGCCTTGTTCAGTCTGGCAAATAACTGTTTTGTGTCTGGTAATGGATCCACTTGTCCTTCTGTGACAGCATTCAGTTTCCTGTAATCTATGCACAGTCTGTGTTCCCCAGACGGTTTTCTCAACAAAACGACACTAGAACTAAAAGATGATTCACTGTGCGAAATAATCCCCTCCTTCAACAAATACTCTATTTCTTCCTTCAATGCCTTCTCCTTCGCGAACGGAATAGAATAGGCTCTCATACAGATTGGGTTTGAGTCTACCAGTTTCATGTCATACTGTAGCAAATTTGTATGGCCTGGTTTATCTGTTAATACATCTGTATGTTCCTCCAGAACCTGTTGAACTCTCTCCCTCTGGTTTTTAGTCAGGTGCTTACTGACTTTTACCTGTGCTGCTGTTTCACAAGGATGTAATGGGTATTCATGTGAGGTGAGTGGTTCTTTTTGCATCTGGGTTGCAATAGCCAAGGTCAATAAGGGGGTGCTTTCCTGGAGTGGTCTGTCCAGATACTTCTTTAACAGGTTTACATGATAAACTTTTTCCTTCCCCTTTTTGTCAATTTTATAGTTTGTTCTAGACACCTTCTCTAGAACCGTATATGGACCTTGCCAACCAATTTGTAATTTATTCTGGCTTCCGGGTAGTAGAAGCAGCACCTTCTCTCCGACTGCCAGTTCCCTGTCCTTTGCCTTCCTATTAAAATATGCTGCATGTTTCTTCCTGGCTTGTTTCAAATTATCATTTGCCAGTTTCCATCCAGCTTTCAAACGAGTGGTCAGTTCGTTCACATATTGATACGATGAGGTAACAGTCTCTTCCGCCTTCTCATCTGTCCAGGTCCTTAATAAAGTTACATCTGGATCTTTAATTTATCATACGTATTTTTCCTGGAACCCGTCTGGTCCCGTCCCTTAGAAGCTTTATAATGAGGACTTTTCTTCCTAGAATCATCACTCACAAATCGACCACTACCAATTTTTCTCTGGGTTTTGTCTCCCCACTTAAGATTGTTTCTGAGAGATCTTCGCTCTCTTGTCTGTTCTTCCAGTTTATATAAGTCTGACCGAGGGATTGTCATCTTATCCTGGGTAAAATTTCTTCTTTGTACTCTTCGCATAGTGGCCATGTTAATCCATTCAAGTGAAGACTGGGTGTGAAAAGGGGGCTCCCATTCCACTTTGTCTACCCGAGTATAATTAGTTTTCCTTTCAGGCCTAAAGTTGCCCCGTGGCGTTTCTAGGTCCTGCACATATTTTCCCTTTGTGGGTGTTCCCTCATGAAATACGCCACATGCTTCTACAAAGTTTCAACATCGACAGTTACGTCGGGCCAATAGTATCTTCGAGCAATCTTTTGGCAGATGGTACCGACTTTCTCATGGTCACCATCTTTTCCAACATGTAAGCTCCTTATTAAGTTTGCCCTATATATCTTGGGAAGAACTAACTGTCCGTGACCAGTGGATCTAGTTCCTGTCTTCCTGTATAAGAGTTTGTTCTTCATGAAATATTCCCCCTTGCTCGGAGGTGTGTGGCATTTGGGCAATTTTTTAAAACAGGGCTTGAGTGTCCTATCCTCAGCCTGCGCCTTCCTCATCTCCTCTGGATGAGCATTTATAGGTTCACCTTCTTCCTCCTTCTTCTGTGACCTGGTCTGCACTGTCGCCATGATCACAGGTTTCTCGGGATTCCCCAAGAAGACGTATCTACACCCCAATATCAGAGGGTAGATTGGTTCATCTATCACTGCTGCTCTGATTTCTCCTTCCACATAGCGAGTTTTCACCGTTATCCTTGCGATGGGAAGTGTCATGAGTGGTATGTCCTTAGTCGCCCCTTGTATTTCCACTGTTTCTGTGGTATACTGACTTGGGTCCACTAGGCTAGACTTCACAACTGAATCATAATCCAAACCTGTATCATAAAGGCACCTTATGGTGACCCCATTACAAATAACATCCTCACAAACTGGGGGGTGATAAGGTTCCTGTTGTCCCTTAGGATTAACCTTTAATCTTTGCGTCCCCGACTTCATTGCAGCAATGTTTGAAGGTTTCCTTCTACAAAATTCGGTGTTATGGTTATCCTTCTTGCACCATTTACACCATCTTTTTCCTTGGTTCAACGGTTTTCTTTCATTGAACTTTTGGTCATTGAACTGTGAGTTTCTGTCGCGATAGTCATTTCTTGGCCGCTCAAAGTTTGTCCTACCTTTATTTCCCTGCTCTCTATTATCAAATTTGTTAAATTGCTGTGGAGCTTTAAAATTGTCTATGTGCTTCTTCTTAGCACCACTTACCTCTGCCTGGGCTGCCTGATACCTCTCAGCAACATTTAAAATTTCCCCCAACTTCTCTGCACCTTGTTCCATGAGAAATTTTCTCATGTCTGGAGCCATGGACTCTCTCAATTGCTCAATCATGATCATTTCTTTAAGATCTTGGGTCTTCCCCAGAGCCGTCCATTTCTCCAAATAGGTTTCTAGTCTAGCAGAGAATTGGTGGTATGTCTCCCCAGACAACAGTTTGGCATTTCTAAATTTCTTACGATAAAATTCACCATTCTTCTCGTACCTTAATAACAAAGCCTGCTTTAACATGTCATAATTGTCTTGGTCTTCCCTGTTCATTTTAGCAAATACTTCATAAGAAGTACCCCTCAATCCCTGTGATAGCTTTAAACTCCACCTCTCTCTCTCTAACCCATATGTAGTAGCTAATAACTCAAAACGTCCTAGGTACCCCTCTATGTCATCGTCTTTTTCAACAAAATGGTCTAAATGAAACCCCATAGCTGAGTTTGAGGCTCCCAGACTGGGCGTAGCATCTGAGGCAAAAGGGCTGGCACCATTTTCAGGAGCCGGGCCTTGTAATTCCAGCTCCCTTAGTCGTAATTCGTGCTCCCTCTGCAACCTTCTATCTTCTGCCTCCCTTTCGGCAGTCAACCTTTTTTCTTCTGCCTCCCTTTCGGCCTTTTTATCTTCTGCCTCCCTTTCGGCCTTTTTATCTTCTGCCTCCCTTTGCTGTCGTTTTTCTTCTGCCTCAATCTGCAGCCTCTTAATGTCTCTATCAGCCTCTAACCTCTTCTCTTCAACTAACCTCCTTTCTTCCCGTTCAATATATTTATCACATTCAGTCGTTACGTATTGAATTAAAATTTGACCATCCATTCCCATCTCCTTCGCGGTGAGCACAGCAGCTGATCTAAATTTTGCCAGCTCCGCCATACTTTTTAGACAATATAATAATATACAAGCTAAATTTCTAACCAGTAAATACACTAAGTACTTCTTATGACTATAGTCTAACTAATTCTAACTAACCAGTTAACTAATTAATTATTACTGGCTGTGAAGATTCACCAACTTTTATCTGCAGGGACACTTTTAATTTTAAGGGAAATTTTACAATTTATTTCCCTACTTTTATTTCTCCCACCAGGAGATCCTAATATTACTGTTGGGCTAATTATCCCTGGACAAGACCCCAATATTGTAGTGGTGTTTGATGGTATTGTATGATGGTGTTATTACTAAATGTAAATTGTATGAGGCCAGCTGTGAAGGCTCCTGAGATAAAATGTAGTGGTGAATTGTCAGAAGGCCTTTCTTGCTACCACTACGACCTCACACTTAATTTTTTTTAATGAATGTGGCTACGTAAAGTGTCTAGGGTTATGATATGTAGTGTGGTGTAATGGATTATAAATATACCCACAGATATTAACAAGACTAATAATATTAATAAAAGTTAAAATACACTGAACTAACTCACGTGTGTAAAATTTTTGATATAAGTATATTACATTTATTTTGTTCTGTGTCAATTTTTTAGGTTGACCAGAACTTAAAAGGATTTAGAGATTATGAAAAGAAATGCATAGAATATTATATCATAAATGCAATAGTGTACATATATATGTACTATACTAGTTAGTTTTATTAAAATGTTCTAGTATTCATCTACTTGGGAGGATAGTACTGTTTGTGCTGTTGGGGTGGCCTCATCACACCTGTCTATATTGACTACACAGTGTCCAGAAAATGGTGGGAATCTTTATGGGGTTCTTAGTAACTAAAGGGCGTTGGTGAAAGTCCAGCAGACCAGAGGCTCACTCATCTGGTAGTTGTCGCTCTGGTGCTGAAATCAGGTGGTCCCACCTCTCCGTGCTGGCGGGCAATAATGGTGGTCTCTGTCACAAATACTGCACAGATACACTCGAGTAAAGTCACCAACTGAATAGACCCTGCTTTGTTGACGACAGAAACTCGCAGCTCTGCAATCAAAGTATGGGCCATGTGTCAAAATCTATTCTCTACCCACGTCTGGACACAACAGTGACACAACAACCACATCATACAGACAGGTCAGATCTCTCTGACCAAACAGCACATTTACCATGGTGGTTTTACATCAGATAGATCCTCCCAGACCATAGATCCTGAAAAATGTTTATTAGTTTTCGGCCCTAAAAGAGGATAGGTAATATGTATCATTATTCTCAACACTTGATCTGTCTTGCATAATCCTTGCTGGAGTTTATGTACATTGTTGGTCCCTAGACCCTGACTAGGGCGGGGGGTCTAGAGCAAATCCCTACTTGTTTGTAAGGCTAGATTTCGATATGGCAGTATCAAATCACTCAAACATGAAACAATATTCAAAATATATAAGGAAATAATTTCAATCTTACCAGATTATGAATAAATAACACAGAATTGCTAGCAAAACTCAGCTGAGCTGCTGGCTATAGTATGGCGTCCCTAAATTTATTTCACTTGCTTTCATATGGAATCACCACACTTTAAAATCTGTGTCTATCACTGAACAACTATTGAAGAATGGCCCCACTTTCGCGTCTGAGCGCTAATGATATGATTGTCTGTGGCCAATCACTGCCTCGGTTTATTTTAAATTTCAAATTTCCTACCATAAAGTCATTTCAGTCATGCTTCAGTCAAGTATGGATGTTTATCTGTTAGTCTGTCCGTCTCTACTTGTGTTTCTAAAAAAAAAATGTGCTTGTTTTTTTGAACCAACCTTTCTCTCCCCTCCAAAATTTTGTCGTTAAAAGTTATATTTAGACACAGCTACCGCTCAAAAACCCTCTCCTCCATACTAAGTAAATTTGAACACCTGCGTCCAAGGTCGTGTTTTTGTGTGCAAATTGCGACACTTTTTTATTCAACACAGTCTGTCGATGATGTGAACTACACTGTCTTTTGTCATTATCTTCAATATTATCTATCCGTTTGTAAAATTAAGACCATCTTAGTTCACTGCTCAGAATAGGCCATCCGGCCAGCTAATTTTTATATTCCTAACATTAATATTAAGAAAAATTACTTTTTAATTTTTGTAATATTCCTAACATCTGCGTTTTACCGCTCCATTCAAATCAAAAGCTTGGTATCGCAAAAGCGTCCAATAAATGACTGTGGCGTAACATATCTAGGGTCCCTTCAGTCGAGTTGCTTACTTTTTATGTCAACTTGGGAAACGTGACTTTTCTCCGTTTCCCCCCCAATTGCGTCTCCTTAGCCTTTCCAGTCATATTTTTTTTCTTTTTGATCCGCCGTTCCCCTCCTGTCTAGCAAGTCAATTATTATGGAGGATGATGACCCGCGGTCTAGGCGATCATGTACATCAGCAGCCTACGCATTATGTTTTTATCCTTAAATGTTATCTTTGGAGGGATTTTACCGTTGTATCTCTGTCAATTTCACTACATCAGGTTATATTCACTGTCCTCCCCCGCATCTATTTGCGACGAAGCTAAGAAAGCGCCAGTCGTTTGTAAACATGCATGTTGGGGGAAGGGGGGGGGGATTTCAAAATATTTCCGACAAGGAAAAATGTTGAACGTAAGGCAGAGGTCATCTCTCTCATATATGGCATAAAAATATCAGATCCCTAGCAGGCGAACTCACCAACACATCTGTAAACTCATACGACAATCTGTTTCAGATGTAACAATTTTATTACTATCTAAAGTAATCTTGTCATAACAAGTCGGACAGAAAGCAATTAGGTCATCCGGGTCTGTCCAAAACGGCTCACTTAGACAAGTAATCTCTTATCTGTCACGCACCCTGGTCTTTATCAGCGATTAGCAAATACGCTGGCGATTTGTATGGCTAATCTGTATTCTGATGTCGGCTGCACCTGCGAGTTAAATGGATAATAAACAGACATGCCGACTTATCCCAGAGAGGGATGTAAGAAGGAAAATACAAAATATCTGCTAGACATAGCAGAGAAAGAAAGTGCGACAATTGAAAGCACGCAATAAAAATCAGTACAAAAATGTAACTGATACTGCCGTAGTGAAACAGAGATCGAGATGGGTCGCCCCTTTCTGTCACAGAAACTACCGGTGCAAAGCACACGCATATTTAGGAGCAGGCAGGGATTTAGTGGTTTCTTACAGCAGATTTAAATAGAATGTTTTGGCACGGGTGAACTGTGTCACGGCTGAAGAAAAGTCGAACTTCTTGACTACAAAATACTATTTTTCTAACCCGTTTCGGCACCTCCGTGCGCTTAATGCCCACATTTTAAAAAATACGTTCAAAGAAACAGAAAAAAATGGTGTCACTAACGTTAAAATAGGGCACAAACAAATTAGTTCCTTTGTGTTATAGTATTATTTACCCTCAGCACAAATGACCGTTTTACGTTGTCTGTTTTGTTTATTATGAGCTAGGTGGAAAAAAACGAGAAATATATTATGAAATTTGTGAGCTTCAGTTTACACTTTGGCCAGCGAGATGCTGTAGTAAAAAAAGGTAAAGGATCCCGTTACACGCCCCTTGAGGCATATTGAGAATATGGTGTTAGGCCCATATTTTGTTGACCATCGGCACACTAGGGGTGATGTTGTCAGCATCACGCCGACCACCTTAATCTTCCCAGATTGCTCTGGTACCCAATTGATGAGGCTAGGTTGACCCCAGAGCCGTTTTCGGTCTAAAAAATTCCACCTCAACTTGGGATTGAACCATGGACCACCGAGCTAGGAAGCCAGTGTATCTTCAGTAGTATTTGAAGAATTTAAAATTACAATACTTTTGACCATATAGGTGGTAGGAAAGGGACAGACAAAATTTCCAACGCTAAGTCGACCAGGTACTTGATGATGAACCCGTCTAGCCCAGGGGTTTTTTAACCTTTCTTGTGCCATGGACCTCTTTGACTGTTCAGTGAAGGTTACGGGCCCATTTGACTGTTCAGTGAAGGCTTACGGGCCACTTTGACTGTCCGGTGAAGGCTCTACGTACCTTTCCAAAGAAAAAATTTACAAACACGCATAATTAAAATATCTGCATACAAATAATATATTTCTTCTTCTTCTTCTTCCTCGTTCGTCCTGAAAAGGACGTTGGTTGCGTTGTGTCTGTTTACAGCGAAGCTGCGATATCCGCGCCTTTCGGCCAACACATCCGACTTCAGCACGGCATTTTTTGGACCGGGTTTGCCTTCCCTCTTCGATCCCTACTCTCTCAGCCAGACTGCAGTGATGCAGCCTGTTTTCAGGACCACCATGTGGAGGTGGAGTAGGGTCTTGGTCAGCTCTGGTTCGCTGACCCTGACGCAAGCAGTCAAGCTATGGGTCGCTGACTGCATTCTCTATTGCTGTGTCTTTGGGTCCCAAATAATACATTTTATTACAAAGAAAATCGTTAAGCAGACATATTGTGATTCTGAAATACAAAAAAAAAAAAAACGTGTAAGGAAGATCATATTTCTTTTACTGCAAAAATCTATGATAATTTTCCGAGTATAAATTTTGTTAAAAATAAAATCCATATGTGTATGTTATTTACACGGACCCCATAGAACCCACGCATGGACCACTAGGGGTTGATGGACCACATGTTAAGAAACCCTGGTCTAGTCGCATTAAGTCCTCTGACTTTTCTACGTGGTGTTTACCTTTTTGTGGCGAGGCAAGTCTCTTTCAGCCTACACCGGTCCGTCGGCTGTATCGGAGTACATTCGCCGTTCAAAAATAAGTAAACTCAGTCAAGTCAAATGTAGAGTGGATTTATACTAAGCCCTGAAAAGGACTACTATTTCTTACAGTTATCGTGGGGAAGCCCAGAAAAGGGCAAATCTTGAAAGCTACTGTTAGCTACTTTCTGGTGGGTCCCGTGACATAAGTGACACGTCCACTCTACATTATATGCTCACTGTGAGGTGAGCGGGCTCCAAAATGTGTCCGTTAAAGTTATTCCCACCCTTCAGTCAATAATAACACAGTTAGGACAGGCCATGGACGAAGGCTGGAACAGACCACTGTTGCGATGTCCGTGGCAATGATGCGCTCAGTAACCATGTTTTCTGCACATTGAAGAATATTAACTATGTAAAAAAGCAAACACTAGAAATAACAGTCGTGTGGAGGAAATAAATCGTTCTGAAGAACATATATACACGTCCGTATTTTTTCTTCATTTTCTTGGAAATAAATGAATGAAGGTTAAGGTTAGATTCGAAGAGCGTATCCGGTATCGCAGGGGTCTGCAGTCGGTCACTGGCGATCTACCAATAGATTACAGTTAATGATTTGGTAGATCTATAGGTGAAAGGAGCGTCCGATTGACAGAGTGGTTAGAGCGTTGGTCTCTGGCTGCAAAGGTGCCTGGTTCGAATCACGGTACCGACATGCTTGAGTTAGTGAAGGAAAAGGCAGCGAGGAAAGGAACTGGTCACCTCACCTCTCGATGCTGGACTTAGTATGATGAAGTCTCTAACACTTCACTCCCCTAGTGTAGTATCTGCTATGGGACTACCTTGACCTTTTATAGGAGATAGAGTGGTAGAAAGAATTTGAAGCTATGGAAATTTCGGACATGCCCGCGATAGTCGGCATTTAAAAAGAGTGATATCCAAAGAATTTAACGGCCCTTTTTCCGTAGTCCAAATGAAAACAGGAGCTTGTTTACTAAAGAAAAATAATTCTTTATTCATGAACGGCATGAGATTGGAACTCAAGTTTATCTTTTAAGTAAAGTTAACATTCAGTAAAATATAGTTTAGTTGGAATTTCCTACCGCATTGTTGACGGAATTGAAGGAAGTAGAAATAAAAGTAATATGAAAGCTTCTTCTCAAAGGTGTCTTTGTATTGAGCGCATAAGACTTGGTGTGGCAAATTATTCTTACTTACTTACTTAGTCGTTCCCCTTCTACCGTGAGGTGTACAGGTTTGGAAGAGAGAGAGCGCCAGACTATCCTATCGGCTGTCTTCCTCCTGGCCTGGTTCCATTCTAGTCCTCGGTCCTTCAAAGATTGTCTAATGTTGTCCTCCCAGCGGACTCTGGGTCGTCCCAGTGGTCTGGATCCCTGGCTCTTTGTTTCCCATACTTGTCGTGGTAGCCGATCTTCTCCCATTCTGCAGACATGGCCAAACCTTCTTAGTTGGGACTGTTCTACTTGGGTCTGCAGGGGGTGGGATTTTAGGCCTTGGCGTATTGTCTGGTTGCGGACCATGTCTCTTCTTGTTACTTCAACCACCTTCCTCAGATACCTCATTTCTGAGGTTTGGATCTGGCTTTTGTGGGTTGTAGTCATTGCCCATGACTCGCATCCATATGTCAGGACTGGGACATAGGTGGAGCGGTATACAGCCATCTTCGTTTTCTTACCAACCTCGCTCTTGCTGAGGAATCCTCGATTTATGGCCTGAAAAAGTCTCCCAGCTGCTGCTTTTCGAGTGGCCAACTCTTCTTTGGCGCCCCCCTTTCGGCCTTTAATAGCTCCGAGGCATTTAAAGTGGTCGACCTGCTCCAGGACCTGTTCTCCCAGCTTAATCTGATGTCTTCTTTCTTCCCGTGATATCACCTTGGATTTTGTTTTTGAGCTGCTTATGACCACCCCTCTCTTCTCCAGCTCTTCCTTCCAGACTTGCAGGTTTGATTGGAGATGTGCCTCTGATTTAGCAATCAGGGCAACATCATCAACAAATGCCAGCTCTGAAATACATACCTGTCTCATCTTCCAGTACCCCACTGCATAATTTATTGTTCTCTCCTTACATGCCTTGATGACATCGTATATGAGGAGTATGAAAAGATAAGGTGACAGGATATCACCTTGTCTTACACCAGTGGTGGCCCTGAACTCTTCTGACTTATGGTTTGCTGTTCTCACATAACTTCTGCAAGACTTTTAGAAGCTCTGTATAGCATGAATCAGAGGTGCTGGAATGTTCTTCCTTGCCAAACAGTCCCAAAGTTTGCTCCAGGGGACCCTGTCAATCGCCTTTTCCAGATCTATGAAACAAAGATGGATCTCACTCTTATACTCAAGAGCCTTTTCACTCAGCTGTCTGAGTGTGAAGATTAGATCTTGAGTACTTCGGTTTGCTCGGAATCCGCACTGGATCTCATCCAATTGTCGCTCAGCTAGGCGTCGGACTCTCTGCTCTAGGATTCTGGAGCAGATTTTACCGGGGACACTGAGAAGGGATATGCCTCTGTGGTTTCCACATTGTCGATTGTCACCTTTTTTGAAAATTGGTGTTATGATGGCAATCTCCCAATCCTTTGGTATGGTCTTGTTGCACCACGCTGCCTGTAGGACCCTTAAGAGTAATAGGTCACCTGATGCTCCCATGTACTTAACCATTTCTGGTGTTATACCATCATGCCCTGCTGCTTTGCCCATCTTGATTTTCTCCATTGATGCCTTCAGTTCTTCCATCTTTATGTCATCTTCATCACCATTGGTTTCCTCTTCTGTGCTAGTGGTTATCATTTATGATGCTTGACCTTGCTCACCATCAAGGAGTTCTGAGAAATATTCTTTCCATCTTTCCATACTTCCTTCGGGGCAGTAAGCAATTTGCCTTGCTTGTCCTTTATAAATTTGAGATGGCATTGTTTTTCCTTCCTCATGTTCTTTAGGGTCTTATAGAACAATTTCTGGTTTTCTTGCGCATCTTTTTCTAGCTTTTCTCCAAATTCTTCCCAGGACTTCTGTTTTGCTGCTAGCACCTTGTTCTTTGCTTCTGTTCTAAGTATCACATATTCTATATATTTCTCTATTTGTCCTGCTGTGTTTTTAGCTCCTAAGTATTGTGTCCATGCCATTTTCTTCTCTCTTATTTTCTCTTTGACTTCTTCTGTCCACCAAAGTGTCCTCATTCTCTTGTTCCCAATTCGGACTTCACCACATGCTTCTGCAGCAGCTGTCTTTATGATGTCCTTGAATTTAAGCCAGGGGGTTTCCAAGTCATCAGGTTGTTCTCCTGTGTTTTCCACCGCTGTAGCTTGTCGTAGATTTTAGATAGGAGTATTAAGACTGGGGTTGGTCCCTTCAGAATAGGTTGGAATGAGTGATAGTCACAGTGAGAGCTGGGGAAAAAAAAACCACAATAGAATTTCCCACACGTGAGATGATAGAATGTGATATAGAAGCTGTCTTTTGAGAATCGAGATGATCTTCTCTCTCTCACCTATCTTCTACGACCGCTCTTAAAGGCGTCAGACAGTCTACACACAGATATATATATATTAATATATCTCTATCTACTCACGGGCACGCACATGCACGTGACGACAGGTAAACACACAGACGTGGGAATCTATCACAATGAATTTATATGTATTTGAATGAGCTGACCAACGCACTGATTTAGTTCAAGAGAGAGATTTTTATTATTATCATCAAAGAAAAATCTTCTCACAACACCAAAAATACATCAAGGAAAAAAAACATATACAAATAGTCATAAAATTTAAGAAAAATGCTACAAGGATGATATCCCCGTTATGATCTTAGCTCTAGGTTTAGCCCACAGCCCCGTTAAGAGAACAGATGATGGCCCAAAGAGTTATAGATACGTAGGGTTTAGGCTAAGAGTTTTTCTTCTTTTCTCGTAAATGTATGCACAGAGTTGAATAATCTGATTTAGCCTAAGAAGTAAAGAAACTCTAGCAAATAGTAACAAATTCTGCAGGTTAAACAAAAAGAATTAAGACAGTAAATGGGTGACAATCTATAACTGTAAAATAACACTCTGATCTGCGTACACTCATTCATTCAGCCATGGCCATGCAGTTATACTCACAACTTTGCTCGCTGCCTCTGGGAACATACTCAATTCTAGGACCTTCACACAGACCCGAAAATGCAGTCCTTGACCAAGAAATCCCCAGTTCCAAAAGACGTACTAAACTCTCAGGGAACGATTCCTTGGGTGTTCTAATTTTTCGAATGTCTGATTAAGTCACATAAAATATTGTCCAGGCACGAAAGTTAGCAGAGCACAATGTCATTAGCTTTGGTTTCTAGAATTTAAGGAATGTCAGATCGGTGTCTACTTTCAGGAAGTTACTATATTTGATCACCACAGTACTAGTCAAAACTCTGTCGGAATGTTTCTGATCTTTGCTTGCCACAACGGGCTGAATTGTACTGAAGAGTTATTCTGGAAGAATTAATTCTGGCGCGAAGGCCTCTTACTTCATTTAACTGTTACAGTTCAGGTAATGAAAGTGATTTGTTTCTTCCCAAAATAAAGTTCACGTACTAGAACGCTGGTAAAGTTGGGTACCACCGTTTCACGATATAAAAGAAAGAACACATATCAAATAATTTACATATATGTACTCAATATAACTTACATTTTAATAGCAAGCCTACAGCTTGACTTATATTTAAGACTTCCCGTAAAATAAGTTATATTAAATAAATCAAACATCATGAATTAGAAAATACATACGTATTTCGTCAACACTCAATGATGTATCTAGCGTTATAAGTTTAGTTTTTAAACTATATTCTCTCGTCTGATTATTTAGAAGTTAAATTAAATTTCTTTATTAGCCGACTGAATTTAAGCAAGAAATATAATTTCTGTTTTCCACTGAAACGCGTCACTAGAAACTAAACAGACTATATAGATTAAGCCCTCTGTTCAAAGGAACTAGTTTAAAATTAAATCGGCGATTTAACACTTAACCACTTCACAAAATTCTAGAGAACTACTATATAATATTACCTCTCACAGAACTACAGGTAGCCGCACAACTTAAGAATTATATGCTGAATATTTAAGGAAGTCTAGAAGTTCGACAAATTGCCGAAACAAACTGAGAAACTTCGCTAACAGCTATTCTGTTTCGAACAACCTGTCTACTGCGAATATAGGAGCGATAATGAAATTAAAGTTTCAAACTCGGGCCAATATCTTAAAATCAGACAAAGGGCCCAAACTTATTTCGCCAAGCGAAATTATCTCCCCTACTCCCAACATTTACGTCGGCTTAACGCGTGACGTAACTGCCACCAGTGACCGAGAAATGCGCGTGACAGTTGCAAATCTCAGACAACCGTCTACAACTGCGTCGTACAGATGCCGGGTTTGACGCCTTAAGCTAGTGACAGGTGAACAAAATGGTAGACCAAAAGTCTGCTCTATGTCCAGCGAAACGAATTTCTCACACCCCAGGCCCAGAAATCTGGTCGGGTCTCGCTCTTGGCCGGGGAAACTGCAGACGCATGTCTGGCGAGAACCGTATCTTCACAGCTATCTGCGCGACTGGCATCTGATGCAATAAGGTTACTAGTCAGTATGAGAAAGAAAAACGATGATGGGAAAGAAATATATTTTTCTCAAATTGTGATGCGAAAAAATTACAGGAAAAACAAGTACGGACAGATAATAAAATAAAAGGATGCGGGTGAGAAAATAGGAAGAAGATGTAGGTAATTTAATGACATAAAGACCTACGTGACATAGCTATAAGTCCCTGATATCTGGTCTTAATTTCTGGCTCTCTCAGCTTGTAGGTCTTAATGCTCATTTCTCCCGGGCAAATTATTCACCGAACAGTAAAAAAAAAAAAAAAAAAAAATTATTGTGGATGCGAGTGACTGCAAAGCTTCTCACTAAATATTAAAATTAGATTAATGTCAGCTTTGTAACTGAACTTTTTGTAGCGACTTTTGTAGACGAGTACTTTTTCCCTCCCCGATTAAAATTACATACATATGCAGTTATGGGCTATTATGAAAAATATGGGATTTCCAAACCACCTTATACAACTCATCGCACTGCTGTACCAAGAACAACAGGCAGCCGTAAGAATAGAGGGCGAAACATCAGAATGGTTTGAAGTACAGAAAGGAGTAAGACAAGGCTGTACCCTTTCCCCTTACCTGTTTAACATTTATGCCGAGAATATCATGAGAAACGTAAGAGATGACCAAGAACACACAGAGTTTGACTCATTTAACATCGGCGGGTACCAGATCCCGGAAATCAGGTATGCTGACGATACAGTCTTCCTATCGACCAACCCAGAAGGACTTGAACAATTAATTCTGTCCACCAAAAAACACAGCGAGGCACAGAATCTATACCTAAACACAAAAAGACCAAAGTATTGACAACAGACAAAGTAAAGACCAAACCAGAAATTGAAATTGATAACGAAGAACTGGAAAGTGTTAAGGAATTCGAATACTTAGGATCAATCATCAACAGCTCTGGCGACTGTGCAGTAGAAATTAAAAGAAGATTTGCAATTGCTTCACATAAACTAATACAGATGAAAAACCTATGGCAAGGCTCAAGCAAAGAAACAAAGTTACAACTGATCAGAGCATGTATATTCCCAGTAGCAACATACGGCTGCGAGACTTGGACACTCAATAAAACAGTTCCAAAAAAGATTACATCATTCGAAATGAAATGCTACAGAAGGATGTTGAGAATACCCTGGACAGAAAAAAAGACCAACAGAGAAGTACTGCACTCACTAAACGTACAGGAACATTGGCTCCTAAATACAATCGCAATAAGGAAGCTGAAATTTTTCGGTCATATAAAAAGACATAATAGTCTGGAAAAAACAGTGATGGAAGGCATGGTCCCTGGAAAAAGGGGAAGGGGTCGACCTAGACGACGGTGGACCCAGGACATCACAGAGAGTCTGAACTTGTCTTTGGCTGATGCAGGTCGACTTGCCCAGAATCGTGATGCGTTAAAAGCAGCTGTGATGGAGACAACGTTCTGGAAAGAATACGTCACATGATGATGATGATGCTGCAATTATTACAAATATTCTGAAAACAGTATAATTTTATCAAGGTCGATGTATAGACAGCTAATTTTCTTTAAATTAAATACCCACAGCTCCTGGGTTGCCTACCGCTGCTGTAGCGAATTTTCCTGATTATTATTTAACTCAGTGGTTCCCAAATTTGTGGACACACCCACTCAGAACTCGTAGGAGGGAACTCAAGGAAGATTGAGGCCCGTAGGAAGAACATTATAACCTAAAAAATTAATGTTAAAATTTCGTGCCATCTTTTGGAAATGTCTTGTTATTTTTATATTAATTTTCAGAAGTACGTTAATCTTTGGTGTTTGCCAGTGACATGACGCGGGAATAATGGCATTTAGTAAGCCCACATAAACTGCAGATGCGCAAAGACGCAAGCAGGTATCGGGTATGTATTTCTCCCACGTATTTATGTGTCAAAACTTTTATCATTTCCCACTTATAGAGTATGTAGCCTCCACGGTGTTGGTCACTCCTACAGGAACTCTCACGAAACCATTAATATGCTCTTGCTGTGATAGTTTCTGTAGAAATGTACTTTATATGATGAGATTGCCAGCCTGATGCACATGATAGTTGCTTCTTGAAACATGCGTAAGGGAGCTGTAGTTAAAATATTTCTTTGCCCCCTCAGAGATCTCTGGGAACTTCGCTACGCTTTTTTAAAACTTAGTTGACAATATAAATAAAACACAAGAACTGAGCAGATGTCAACATTTAATTGTATTGTTTAATTTCAGTTTTATTCCGTATGCTTCTCAGTGAACAAAAAAAAAAAAAAAAAAAAAAGGGGGATGAAAATGACCTAAGCTACTACAGACGACGCGACAAAATATAGAGTGTGGGGCTCTCAATGTCACCAAGTAAAACTAATAGCTACATGAACTACTACTACAAAAGCACATAGAGTGTAGCTTTCCCTCATGTTGGTCAGCTGTTATCGTGACACTATGTTCATTAAGGAATGAAGACAGAGAAAGGAGAAAGAACATTGTTTAATATAAAGCTTTTTGTTTTTTTCAACAAATGGAACACACTGCAACTTCATTCTTCATTTTAACAATATTGCAGGTTTGAATAAAACAATGCCCGTGTTTCTTTTTTTACTTTGCAATTTAACCAAAAAAAAAAAAAAAAAAATTAACTATTATTGTCTCATGTTTCAGATTAAATTTGCACATACATTTAAATTGCCTATTTTACCGAATGTCATCGTTTATCATTATTACCATTCAACTCGATCTTCAACAAATTCACGCCAAGTCTTCCCGTCTCGTGGCATCTACACAAGGTCCCCCCTCCATGCCATCTTTATTTGTTTCATTTCTGTCTCCAGTTATCTTATCTACGTGTTTTTGGTCACCATCTACCTCTTCATCTTGGGGATTCCCTAACAAGTACAGTCTTGTAATGCTGTTAACAGGCTTCACTTCCGCATGGCGCTTGTTTTCACAGCCATCCTAAGTGTTTCATTCTTGGATCCAGCTAAGTGACTTTTTACTTGTTTTTATAGTGTTGTTCATTCCTGTCTTCGTTTCGTTGATTATTTACTTTCTTGTTTCGATGTGTCTTTCTGGTTTTACGATTTTCTTGCATTATTATTGTTGTCGTGTCGCTCAGCACCGTTGTACCATCTGCTTGTATCGCTCATTTGGTGTGTTCTTGATCATCATATATTTTTGTAGTACCTATATGTAATTCTTCCCCTTGTCACCTGTTCGTAACTGTGGCTAACGAAGGGTAAAACTCGAAACGTCCATTGTTCGCTGTGTACCGTTAACTTGTAAAACTGATTTCATACCATTTTATTTGTTAATTTATATATTTGTTAACAGGCTTCCTCACTGTGTGTCCAATCCATTGCCATCGTCTTTTTATCATCTACAGTTTCCCTGGGGCATGTCTGGTTCTTTTCATCGGTTCCACTTTAGTGATCTTGTTGCACCATTTCAATCTTTCTATTGTACACGTGGACTATTTATGAAAGTCTGTAATTTCTTGGTTGTCGTTTTAGTTCGTGACTGTGTGCAGTCAATACAATATATTGTATATATACACTGAAGCACATTAAAAACGCACCACCTGTATAATCCAGGAACAGAGTGTGAAATGTAAATATAAGTGTTTACAAGTTTACATATTTGGAATCTTTATTCATTTTCTTATGAATCCATGCTGGTCATTAATTTGTACATTTGATTGTTATGAAATTAATTGCATTCTGTGCAGGCAAGGGAGAAAAGCAAAAATACAAAAAAAATGCACGTGCGTTATCCTGCTGGAGAAGCTGCAAGTTTGGATAAATTGTGAACGCAGGAGCAACCAGTGCATCCAGAACCTCATCTCGATATGTCACAGCATTAACATTTCCACGGAAGACGTGAAGAGGCAAGCAATGGTGAAAACTGAATCATCCCCAAATGTGAATACTGCCACCTCCAAATCGGTTGACACAGCAATCTGCAAAGCGCTCTCCACACCGTCGCCAAATACGCATACGTCCATCAGCAAAGGATATGTTGAATCTGCTCTCGTCTGTGAATAGGACAGCATTCCACTGCAGTCTAGTCCATCTGACATGTTGCTCTGCCCATTGCAGGCGCTGCTGACGATGTCTGTGAGTCAAGTTTGGCCCAACATAATGTCGTCTTGCAGTAAGGCCTGTATCTCTGAGTCGTCGTATGACTGTCATTCAAGAGACTTGCCCATGTCTACCCACTATTGCTCTTGCTGTTTGACTTGCCGGGAGAGTACGATTCCTTAGGTAACTCAGCACAATATGACGATCTTGCGCAGGGGTAGTAACTCGGGGTTGGCCACTCCGAAGTCTATCCCGGGCACTGCCAGTGGTTCCGTAACGTTCATTGAGACGTACAATAGTGCTGTGGTGGCAATTCATCCTTCTGGCAATGGCCCGCGAGCTCATTCCGGTCTCCAACATACCAATGGCTCGTTGGCGGTCGTTTTCGGATAGTCGTGGCATTTCAAGCACATGTACTGGGTGTTGCACGTGTAACTTTCATCGTTTTCATGTAGTCTGTACACACACCCGTGGGTTGAATCATGCACTTTCCATTCCAGCAGCCATTCGCTCTCTACCTCTTGGCAAACACGGGGAAAATCCATTCCCACACTTTTTTTTCCAGCTTCTTGGCATCAGTATATATAATAGTGGTGCGTTTTTAATGTGCTTCAGTATATATTATATAATACAATATAGAAGAGGTGTTAAGAATAGACAGACCTAGGGAGCTGCATAATATAGTCAAACAATATTTAACACGAACAAATGTTAATATATAGTGGCTGGGAATGTGAAGGTCTGACGCTGTTCTTACAATGCATATGACTTTTAACAGATGAAAGTCAATTAAATATCTGTTAAAGTCAGTTATATAACTGGAACCACCAGGCCTTTACACCCCTCCACTTTAATATTATTCTTGTTCAGAGTTTCTTCTTAATTTTGTATTTTGTTTATTATTTTGTTTATTTTATTTAACGTATAAGCACAATTGTCCCTATTTACAATGATCTGACAAATGTGATGCCACTTTCTCATATCGGCAGATATTCATATTATTTAGAATTGAAAACAATATATATATCCTAATTATAACCCATCAGAGGTTGAACGAGATACTTTTCTTCATTAATTTAAAAAAATAAAATACAAAAGCAATTGTTTATTCAGTGTTGAATGTGTATTTTAGAATAACGGGTGTTGTTTTCTAATATATCTAAAGGACCTTTGTTCAAGAAGTTTGTGAACCACTGATCAAGCGCTACCGACTGATATCACTGCGTTCCTATAAAATTCTACTTGTCCATAGTGAGAAATGGTTTCTGATCAAGGAGAGTTCTTGTAAGTCTAATTTTGGCATTTCTTCAAAAGAAGAACGCGCCACCCATCCAATATCTTACAGCTTCATTGTTTGCATTTGATTGCTGATCAACAGAGGGATTTTCGCACAATGGATGTAAATGGAACAGGGGATCCTGATAATGAGGACAGCGTCGTAGGTAAGTTGTTCATAATTTATTATTTATTGTCTGCCAACGCCCATTGATTTCATAAGAAGAAGCGGCGTATGGAATGACTGAATGAACTGGGTAATACCCGATCTATTCCTTAGGCTGTGCTGAATTCTACTTAGTTAGGCCTATCTAATCACACAACCATAGCGGTGTATTCAGTAGTGTTTGTTCCGAACTTGCAGTTTGGAAATTATTTTTCTCCTTAACTCATTCCCCCCCAGGCTGTTTTTGGGTTTTACCCAGGCCCGAAAATGGATGCAATTTTTTCAGACAGGTGAGGTTTTAAAAACAGACAGTGGACAAATACATAAGTTCAGTAGGTAGTTGTGTTATACATTTAAATGTGTGAAATTGACTGGAGAATCTTATGAATTGCTTCATATAATTAATTAATATGAATAGGTGTGTGTTATGTCTTGTGAAGTGTAGACTTGATTAAAAAAGTGTTAAATTTTTTTTTTTTATTGTATACTTAAACTTAAATATTTCAGCTCCCAATTAATGTATGGCAATAAAATGTTCAGAATGTCAGTGCACATTTAGTTTGAAACATATCTAGAAACTTTTATCACTATCACTTCATAGATGTAATTGTTATGATTTTTTTTCTCAAAGCCACATATGTTTGTAAAAACAACCGCTCAAAATGTGTGCAATTTTTCTCTTCAGGTTATATTTTAAAAGCAGGCAGTAGATACACATTTTATTTAACTAGGTGTTAATGTTATACATTTAAATGTGTGAAATTGACTGTGAAAATTGACTATTTAATTAATTGATGAATCTTGTGAAGTGTAGAATTGATTCATAAATAATTAATTGATATGAATAGGTGTGTGTTATGTCACTATCACTTCATAGTGAAGTTTTATGTAAAACCACATATGTTTGTAAACACAACCGCTGTGTGCAATTTTAATGTTATTTTACATTTAAATGTGTGAAATTGACTGGAGAATCTTATGAATTGATTCATATAATTAATTGATATGAATAGATGTGTGTTATGTCTTGTGAAGTGTAGACTTGATTTTAAAAATGTTTAAAAAATAAAATAAAATTGTATACTTAAATTTAAATATTTCAGCTCCCAATAAATGTATGGCAATAAAATATTAAGAATATCAGTGCACATTTAGTTTGAAACATATCTAGAAACTTTTATCACTATCACTTCATAGATGTAATTTTTATGATTTTTTTTCTCAGAACCACATATATGTGTAAAAACAACCGCTCAAAATGTGTGCAGTTTTTCTCTTCAGGTTATATTAAAAAAACAGGCAGTAGATACACATATTATTTAACTAGGTGTTTATGTTATACATTTAAATGTGTGAAATTGACTGGAGAATCTTATGAATTGATTCATATAATTAATTGATATGAATAGGTGTGTTATGTCTTGTGAAGTGTAGACTTGATTTTAAAAATGTTTAAAAATAAAATAAAATTGCATACTTAAACTTAAATATTTCAGCTCCCAATTAATGTATGGCAATAAAATGTTCAGAATGTCAGTGCACATTTAGTTTGAAACATATCTAGAAACTTTTATCACTATCACTTCATAGATGTAATTGTTATGATTTTTTTTCTCAAAGCCACATATGTTTGTAAAAACAACCGCTCAAAATGTGTGCAATTTTTCTCTTCAGGTTATATTTTAAAAGCAGGCAGTAGATACACATTTTATTTAACTAGGTGTTGATGTTATACATCAACATGTGGGAAATTGACTGAAGAATCTTGTGAAATGCTGTAGATAATTATTTGATGTAGGGAAAGAGTCTGTCATGTTGTGTGAAGTGTAGACCTAATCAAAAATAACAGGAAAAAAAAAAACTGGAAAAAGATAAATAAACTGTACTCACATATGTCAGCTCCAGTTTAATTCATAGCAGAAAAATCTCAGAATATCAGTGCACATCCATTTTGAAACACAACACATTTTACCACAATCACTTCAAATATATAATTTATATGATTTTTTTTCCTACACCACAAATTTCTGTAAATACCAAACAACTATGACTAATATTATTTACACCAACTATATTCTATCATTTTTGGTTTGACAATGTGCTTCCACTTTGGCCTGAGAAGATACAAGGAAAACCTTGGAATATACTGCTTATATTGCCATCTGCCTTTATACCCTATTACCACTTCATTCAAACTGAGATTTTGGAATGGGTAAAAGGCACTCTGAAATTTTTGCAACAACATGTTCATAAAATCTTTTCTTTTCCTTGTGAATTTTCATCAGAGGCATGAAGCATTGTATGATATAATGCTTCAAATCTACTTCTTGAAAACATTTGAAGAAACCAAGGAGTATAAAATTCTGCAGATGTAGACCAGTAGTTGCGAATGCATGGTCTTTTCTGAATCCCAATATTTATTAGGACAGCAATAAACTTATCAAGTTCATGGCGTGTGACTTTGGTCCACCGAGAATACAATGAATATTGTTTCGCAGGGTTATTTTGAATAGATTTGAGTCTGGTATAATCATTGATGCACTGGAACATGAAATCTTGAACCTCATCTGTAAACAAAACACTGAAACATTTCAATGGGGTTGACAGGTCAAACCCCTCAGTCACACCTGGTGTTCTCTTTGGACAAAATCGAAATGCATTTTGTGTCATCCCCTCAGCAATTTCTAACCACTCTGGGACATCTTGTGAGGATGCACCTGCCTCTAGACTTGTGGCAGTTCTCATAGCTTTACTTTTGGTCACAATGGTGTTTTTGCCTCTTTATCCTTCTCCTTTAGTGACTGAAAGTTTTGCTCTTTTTATACCAGCCCTACCTGATGCATGTTCAATCAGCTGATCGACATCGCCCTCAGAATGATCACTTTCATGAATATTCTGACACAAAGTCTTTACAATGTCTTCATTGGAATTACTAAACCTAACTTCTAAAAATCCGTGTCGCTCGAGTTATCTTCTGTCCACTGAGAAATTAGCGTCGTGCTTGCTCAGCCGAAAGCAGGTGTTTAGAAGAAGATTCTCGATCCATTTTGTATGTAAACAAAGAAATAGAAATGGATATAAACACACAATTTTAGCTTCACAAATTTGTTTTTCGCTCACAAACGTCCATAAACATGTCCTAGATGTAATGAAATGATTTAAAAACCAGCTAGTTGCTAGGTATTTATAACTTTTCGTTCAAACTCGACATATGTCATTGGTCTGAAGATTCTCGATCCATTTTGTATGTAAACAAAGGAATAGAAATGGATCAAACGGAAGTCCTATCTGGCGCGTGGTGCACCACTGTGGACGGAAAGAGTTAATACGCGTGTAATTTAAATATTTTCTGGTTTAAAAAAGTGGAAAGTAAGATTTTGTTTGATGAATGCGGGTGGAACAGAAGAAACTCGTAGAAAGTAAACATTGTTGGAAACGACCTAATGTAAAGGTAACTGAATTTGAAAGTTTATATTTAAGTTTGTAGGCCTAAACAAAAAGACGTTTAATACCAAGTAGCAGCATTGGAGAATATTTTTTAAAATATTTTAAACTCCAGTTAAATTTGTTGCTAGTAAGTATAATATTTGATCTTTTCATTAGGCCTAATGACCACCCAACCAACATAAACCATTCGCCTATCAAATTAGCCCTAGAACTAGAGGACAGGGAAAGATGTTAAAGGTAAATAGAACACATATTGTGAAAGTTACATATTAGCATTACAAGGCAGTGATTCTTCTTTAGTCTGTAGATTACAAGAAATAGAGGGATAAAAAAAAAACAATTAAAAAACAGAAGAGAAAAAAACTGGCCACATATACGAAATGAATAAAGAAGAAGCGAAATAAAGGGCACAGATTGCCAGAGACAAGAAAGTTTAGAGTTGGCTGATTGAAGGCTTATGCTGACAAGGGGCTGAAAGGCAAAAAAGAAGATTAATCATTATAGGTGTTATACTGTCAGAGTATACTGCTTATTGACATCAACTTTTCTGTAGTGATCATTTTATATTTTTTAAAAAGTTTTTCGTGTCCACTTTGCAAACTGGTTAGAGCTTTTGCTTCTAGAAATGTTCAAATCATTGTAGCACAAGTCTACCCAGCTGTAAATTGGTACTTGACTCCGCTCTTGATTTAGGGAAGGCAATGTCAGCAAGGAAAGTAGTCTGTCACCCTACCTCATAAAGCTGAGACATAATATATTGATATTACTACCACCTCACTCCCCTATGACACTATCTGTTATGCACTATCACTTTGTCACCATGTATATATATATGGGTGCCTGAGTGGTTGAGTCAGTTAGTATTTCACTACATTATCATTTTTGCATCTTTTATATTTCTTGGTTCAAGTTACTGTCCTCTATAAAATACCTTGTTTGGTACTTGAACTCTTAGATTTGTTTGATCAAATTATTGTTGGAATGGATGTTGAGTGGGCTTACATTTCTTATGTTCTAGAACTGTTTTTTGTGTGTAATAGTTATTATAATGTAAATATTATTTATATCCATTAATATGATTTCAATACACCAGATAATAACCATATTTTGAGACCACATAGGTTCTATTTTACATCAGGTCATTGTTTTTATTTCATTTGATATGTTTTTTTCTGTTTTTGCAGTCAGCTTCTTTGTGTTATCATTTCTTTCTTGTTTATTATGTTTATTTGTTAATTAATGTTTTTTTTTTCATGTGTACTTTTCCTTCTGTATTTTTCATCTTTGTTTCATGTTTGTGAGCATGGTGTAAAAGACTGCAATACTGTTTTTATTTTTTTTTAAAAACTTGTTAAATGCGCCTGAAGTTACGTTATCCAGATTAT
This sequence comes from Oreohelix idahoensis, assembly GCA_024509875.1. Taxonomy (NCBI): domain Eukaryota; kingdom Metazoa; phylum Mollusca; class Gastropoda; order Stylommatophora; family Oreohelicidae; genus Oreohelix; species Oreohelix idahoensis. Next base: position 738,751 of record JAMPIV010010237.1, on the reverse strand, counting down.
TCGTACACATGTGCTGTTAAGCACTGTAGAGCAAAACACTTTTCATTCTTGTGAGTGCTTTATTGCTTTGTCCTACGTAATATCATGACACCTGTATACTCACGTACATTATCATCTGTTGGTCTGATACCTTCAGTTTTATATATCTTTTGTCTCCCTTTCTGTTTTGTTCTTGGTTCCTTTCACATGACCAGACCATCTGAAGTTTGTGTTTTGTTAGCATATTACTTATTAGAGATGAGTTTTCGTTTATATACCTGATTCACCACCAAATGAGTTCCCAGGGGTCTCTGATGAGACGAAGAATAGAATAAACTGCTGCATCCTTGGGCATGTCATGTCAGGTGACTAATAGATTGTGTACTGAGGCTGGCAATCTCATCATATACAAAAATTGCTACAGAAAACACCATTACACGAGAACATGATTGCTTTGATGCAGGATTTCTGCAAGGAGCCCTACTGCAATAGTGGCTCAGTGCTCCGGAGGGAGGGAACAGAAAAACTAATTCATCATCATCATTACCTAGCCCCCTAAGGAGCACAAGTCTTCAGTAAAGTCACGCCAAGCCTTCCTGTTTTGTGCCATCTGTCCATGTCATCTTTATTCCTGTCATATCTTTCTGCAGTTCTCTTCTCTGTATGTTTTTCGGCTCCCTATACCTGTCTTGTTGTGATCTCATTACATTCTGTAGGATGTACGTGGTAAGGCCCCAATCTCTTCCACGGTGGCTAGCCGTTGTCTTTTTCTATGTCCAACACGCCTCTAGTGCGCCATGCACTTTGCTGTTCCGCTTTGTGAGCCGTTGATCTTCTTAGATTACTCCACCTCACTCACCGTCTCAGTCTTTGTGTACTAGGGATGGACATTCCCTTGAGTAAGATTACTCCTACTCCACTCATGTAGTTTAGCCAGTCAGCTAAGACTGTTGCCCGGGATGTGGCCACCGCCGTACACAAGTGGTATTCGAGGAGCCATTCATGAGCTAGATAAAGAGAGGAGAACCAAATAGGATCCTGACTAGCCTAAAAAGGACATGGCTGTCTCTCACCGTGAGGTACTATCCCTCTCTCTTTATCCTACATCCCAGATGGACAGGGAAGAGCCTGTCAGAGTGCACCACCAAGACAAGAGACAGAAGACGTTGGAGATCCTTTACAGCCAACCTTCGTTGTGGAGATGGCAGCTGATGATGATGATACCTGTATTACCATGTAGATTGCAGAACAAGAACTACCTTGTAATGCTATCATTGCCTGTCTGTTCTTACCCCTTGTTCCACTGGTTCTTGTCACCAGTTCTACATTGGTGATCATGTCATACCATTTCAATTTTTCTAGTGTCTTCTGTGTTGTTGTTGTTTTCCATGTTTCATAACGGACTGGTGTAACTTAATTATTTAATCAGATCATATTTCTTCTCTAACATCACGTCTTCAGCATTTTCTGTCTCTTACCTTCTTGCAGTATGACTTAACAACTTTCTCTTTTTACCTTGGTGCAGTATGACTTAACAACTTCCTCTCTTTACCTTGGTGCAGTATGACTTAACAACTTTCTCTCCTTACCTTGGTGCAGTCTGACTTAACAACTTTCTCTTCTTACCTTGGTGCAGTCTGACTTAACAACTTTCTGTCCGCCTCTTGGTGCAGTCTGACTTAACAACTTTCTCTTCTTACCTTGGTGCAGTCTGACTTAACAACTTTCTCTTCTTACCTTGGTGCAGTCTGACTTAACAACTTTCTCTTCTTACCTTGGTGCAGTCTGACTTAACAACTTTCTCTTCTTACCTTGGTGCAGTCTGACTTAACAACTTTCTCTTCTTACCTTGATGCAGTCTGACTTAACAACTTTCTCTTCTTACCTTGGTGCAGTCTGACTTAACAACTTTCTCTTCTTACCTTGGTGCAGTCTGACTTAACAACTTTCTCTTCTTACCTTGGTGCAGTCTGACTTAACAACTTTCTCTTCTTACCTTGGTGCAGTCTGACTTAACAACTTTCTCTTCTTACCTTGGTGCAGTCTGACTTAACAACTTTCTCTTCTTACCTTGGTGCAGTCTGACTTAACAACTTTCTCTTCTTACCTTGGTGTTTAGTCCAACTTAACAACTTGTCTCTTCTTATTTGTGCAGTCTGACTTAAAAATTTCTTCAGGTAGAGTTATATTGGTGCAGTTCTGACATACAAGTCTTCCTTCTTCTTCTTACCTTGGTGCAGTCTGAAAAGGAACGTTGGTCTTCTTACGTTGGTGTCCATTTCTCTTCTTACCTTGAGGCTGTGGTATTTGCGCCTTTCGGCCGAACAACTTTCTCTTCTTACCTTGGTGCACATCTGCACAACTTTCTTTTTTACTGGGTTTGCCTTCCCTCTTCGATCCCTACTCCTCAGCCAGACTGCAGTGATGCAGCCTGTTTCCAGGACCACCACGTGGAGGTGGAGTAGGGTCTTGTCAGCTCTGGTTCGCTGACCCTGACGCAGGCAGTCAAGCTATGGGTCGCTTACTGCATTCCTCACTTTTGATGCGTCTTGGGTCCCACATACAAGTCAAAGACAGTTAGTAAACAAATAAGACAATCCCTGGAGGTCACAGACATGTTGTCTTATAAAAGAATGTTAAGAATACACTGAAAAGCTAAAAAGTATTCAAGATCTTCTTCTTCCTCGCGTCCTGAAAAGACCAGTGTACAAAGGTTGCAGGATGCCCATTTAGAGCGACCAGTGTACAAAAGGTCATTTACGATGCGGCCGACACATCCGACTCCGCACGGCATTTTTGGGGACTGGGTTTGCCTTCCCTCTTCGATCCCTACTCCTCAGCCAGACTGCAGTGATGCAGCCTGTTTCCAAAGGTCAGGATGCCCGTGAAGAGACCAGTAGGGTACAAAGGTCAGCTGCCCGCTGACCCTGACGCAGTGCAGTCAAGCTATGGGTCGCTTACTGCATTCCTCAGTTTTGAAAGGTCAGGTCCCACTGACAAGTCAAAGACAGTGTAAAAAAATCAGGACAATCCCTGAAAGGTCAGACATGTTGTACAATAGGTCAGGATGCCCTAAGAATACACTGAAAAGCTAAAAAGTATTCAAGATGCCCTGAAAGAGACCAGTGTACAAAGGTCAGGATGCCCTGAAAGAGACCAGTGTACAAAGGTCAGGATGCCCTGAAAGAGACCAGTGTACAAAGGTCAGGATGCCCTGAAAGAGACCAGTGTACAAAGGTCAGGATGCCCTGAAAGAGACCAGTGTACAAAGGTCAGGATGCCCTGAAAGAGACCAGTGTACAAAGGTCAGGATGCCCTGAAAGAGACCAGTGTACAAAGGTCAAGATGCCCTGAAAGAGACCAGTGTACAAAGGTCAGGATGCCTGAAAGAGACCAGTATACAAAGGAAGCTTATTACTCATATGATAAGGGTTGATTCCTGTTTCTTTAACTAAGCTTTGGGGCATGTTATGATGAGAAAACAAGCTTGGATTTATAGTGACAACAAAGGAAAAAGAGATAGAGTACGACAAAGAGAGGGTATATCATGGCATAGAAAAAGCCACCAACAGAAATGATAAACAGCACTGGGGACAGGAGGTTGTGAAGAGACATGATCACCTACACAGGCTGGCATAGTACTTAACATAGACGAATGCCCAATATGTTTATTTGTGTATTTCAGATTTCTTTCATGATTTCTCACTTGATTCCTAGTTTATCCAGAAAGTCTTTCCATGGAATACACTCGCTTCTTCATGAGTTACCTTCAGTTCCCTGTGGAGGTTAGGTATTTCACTGTTTCACGCCAACCCTTCTTGTCCTGTACTGACCTGTTCCGAGGTATTTCACTGTTTCACGCCAACCCTTCTTGTCCTGTACTGACCTGTTCCGAGGTATTTCACTGTTTCACGCCAACCCTTCTTGTCCTGTACTGACCTGTTCCGAGGTATTTCACTGTTTCACGCCAACCCTTCTTGTCCTGTACTGACCTGTTCGAGGTCTGTCCATGTCTTGTTTATCTATAGTCTTGTCTCTCTCTCTCTCCATTTCTCTTGTTCATGTGTTGTTCGGCGTCCCTCTATCAAATACCGTTATCTTTCAGGAAAAAGGTCAAGGCAGTCCTGTAGCAGATACTGCCATACGGGAGTCAAGTGTTAGAGACTTCACCATACTTGGTCCAACATCGAGATTTGTCGTGACCAGATCCCTTCCTCGCTACCTTTTCTTTCCTTAACTCAAAAACAGAGTAAGGTACCCATTTACAGCTGGGTATACTGAAGCGTGATGGTACCGTGATTTGAACCCGGTACCTATGCCGCGAGAGACCAGCACTTTAACCGCTCTCTGTCCATCAGACGCTTCTGTCATTTCAGTATTTTCACATTTGAAAACTTTCTCATGTTTTGGCATTATTTATTTAATGTCCAAGTTCAGAATTGTAAACAAAACAAAACTGTCTTATATCATTTTTATTTATTTTATTTTTATAACTATTATTATTACTTTGTAGTTAGATTAGCACCTTCTTTATTCCTTTGCTTATTGTCGTTAGTTTTTGCTGACGAAGATCTTGTGGCTTTAACGTATGCCACTGCTTTGTATTAGTAAGGCATTTACCCCCACCGTACTGTACAACACAAGATCAGTGGCTACATTCAAACAACTGATTGGAATACGGTAATCCTAACTACTCGTTTCTAGACTAATAGTCATCCAGGGGACCATCACTCTTTCTTGTTAGTATACGCAATTTCGGTATAGCCAGCAGTCCTTTTCATGACGCCCTTATAAGGGCTACACGATTGTAGCGGATATATACTATTAGTCCTATTCCGGACTTAGTACAGGTATATAACCTTTTATCCGAACACTCGGAAACCGAAATATTCTGGAAAGCGAAAGTTTATTGGACTTCTTTTCAATCACAATTGGGGCGAATACTGATTATTCTTGGCGACCTTTGGCTATCTTTCTATCGCATTTTGGGCGACTTGGTCTATTTTGGGCGACTTGGTCTATTTTGGGCGACATCTGAAAATCGAAATAAATCCTATTTCCGAAACACAGATGTCCCCGAGGAGTTGGGATAAAACATGACAGGCCTCTACTGTAACGACGCTGCAAGCACAATCAGTCCTTTTTAGGGCTTCGTCGTGATAGCACACATATATTAGTAGTCCTTTTTAGGGCTTCGTCGTGATAGCACACATATACTAGTAGTCCTTTTTAGAGCTTATCACCACCGTACTAGAGTTGACAGATTTCACTTACTTTTGAATGACCATTGCACTCTGAATATAACCTGCGGGCTTCAGTCTAGGTTGAAAAATGTGCCGCGTCGCAAGAAAAAAAAAATACAGGCAACCACGTAGTTACTGAACCGAGTTTACAACAAAAAAAAATATGAAAAAGTTGAGGGGTGAGGAACAACCTGAAAGCTATGTGTATTTCTGAATTCCTTCACTCGCTTCCGTTTCCCTGCACAATGGGCTAATCACCTGTTTGCCAGTCAGTTTGATTACACGTTTTGCCCAGGGGCCTTGCGCTCCTTGGGTCCTCCCCTCTACACCTCGTTTTACGGGGTAGAAGAGGTTCCGATTATGAGATGAGATGAGCTTCCGTTTCCCTCTGTATCCACCACTGTATTGGTCTCCTTGCAGGAAGGCTGCATCAAAGCATTCTTTACTCTAGGAGCAGTGGTTTCTATAGCGGTATGTTTATACATGAAGAGGTTACTAGCCCTGTGCATAATCTCATCTTAGTCGCCTGTTACGACATGCACGAGGGAGCAGTTCGAGGGACATTTTTGGAATTGGGGAGCGCGAAATTAGTTCTTTAGGATCACATGATACAGTATATTACTGATGACTGCACGTAACGATATTGCCTGACACATTTGTAAACCAGTCATCCTTGGCCTTGACCTTACGCTAGTAGGATGAGATACACCATGTTCTTCGGCCTAGTTCACATGCAAACTAGATGATTTAAAAATCCCATTGTAAATATTTGTATTTTTTCAAGTAGTGCTTCTCAGCCTATTGTATTCTGGCTACCATTAAACAAACATTGCAGCCACTTGTACCGCCACGTTGTGATAATGCTGTTGACCTTAAGTTTGTACTTGTTTGTTTGGACGTAAGAAAATGTAGTATCTATGTAGTAGTTAATTTAACTTGTCTGTATGGCGCGACACGGCAAAATATAATTGTTGATGTTGATTAACTAGGGCTGCTGAGCTCGTTGCTCTTTAGCAGTCAATGCCAAGCTGAAGAACCTGCGTGTGTTCTGTAGCTGTTGAGTGGTGCTGTATAGAGTGTTTATGATTGTTGGGAAGCCCGGCAATAGCTGTCGTCTCTCTCGCAAAATGTAATAACTATGTCGTAGTTAATATAACTTTTTACCACACGATCTGTATGGCGTGACACAATATGGTACATATTATCTTAAGGGTCACCCATTTGGTTATGGTCAGATTTCTTCATTTTTGCATTTTACTCGATATAAAAAAGGCTACTACTGCAACTATCACTACTATCACTACTACTGCCAACACAACCACTACCACCACTGCCACTACCACGATTACTACATCCACTACTACTACTACCATCGCCACCAATATTACCACCTCTACTATTACTATTACCCCTACTACCTTTACCACTCCTACTACCACACCACAACTACTACCACCACTACTACTACTACTACCACCACCATCACCACCCCCACTACTACTATTACTATCAGCACCATTATTATCACTACTACTACCACCACTACTTACTACCACCACAATCACTATCACCACTACCTCATCCTCCTGTTCTTCCAAGTATCATGCCTGGTTGCTTCGTTAGAGATCATGTCTCTCCACCACTTCCTGTCTCCATTGCTGTTTATCAGTTTTTTTTCTTTTCAAGCCATGTCATTTTGTTATTTAAGCTAAGGCCTTTATTTTCACTTTCTGTCACTACTGTATCACTCATTTTCTGTAACTATTTTTCGCTATTTTGACATTAAGACTGTATCATCAACATATCTCAAATTAAAAAAAAAATGTTATGTCCAACAGCTGATATTCCTGACACGCCCTCTAATGATCTCGTTGTGTTTTCACCGTAGATATTGAGCAGATCAGGTAGCAGCACACATCCCTGTCTAAACCATGTTTTACTTGCTAAAACGTTTCTAATTGTCTGCTAATTCTCATAGCTGCAGTATGTTGCCAGTTCATGTTTTTGTCTCTAAGGTCTTTACCATCAATGTTGATGCTTTCTAACATATTTATAATTTCCTCATCTTTCACTTTGCCAGATGCCTTAGTGTAATCTATATAGCACAAGTATAGATCTGTTTTTGCTTCTAACTTTTTTCTCTTATGTCGTACAAAATACAGCGCTGTCCCCTTAACTCGAACTCGCTTAAAGTCGATTTTCGCTTAACTCCAAGCAGTTATGAAGGTCCCACGGCCAGCAGTCTTGTTTACCTATGTTGAAGAACTCCGGTTATGTCGACTTCTCTTAACTAGAGTTTTTGGTACAGGTGGTACATTTTGTTAATGTTCCAACTCATAATTGGACTCACAAGTATAAGTTCTGCCGCCACACCTAAGTTCTAATATTAAGTGGCCGTACGATTGCTAGAAAAGCGCGCCCAGGAAGATCAGACGGCGACGTTTCAGAGACACCGTGGAAAAGCACAGGGTCAGGGGAGTTAACTCTTACAAAACGGCTTACCCTGTAGGTTCCGCCAGAAATAAATGTGGTCCTTCATAACTGTCTTGGATTTTTAATTCTGATCGTTCATCATCAAGGAGTTCCATTATGAACTCTCTCCATTTTTGTATTATATTTTTTGACCCATCAATATTGTTCCATCTTTTGCTTTGAAGCAGCCAGTGACTGTTTTCTTCTGCCTGTTAACTCATGTATTTTCCTGTACATAGATTTGTTGTTTTTCCTGTGCAGCACCTCTGATTTAACAATGCTTCTTTGGTATCTTACATTTATTTACTATTTCTTTATTTCAATCAATCAGTCAGTCAGTTCCCTTTAGCCCCCCAAAGGAGCATAGGCCTTCAGTGAACACATGCCAAGTCCTCCTGTTACGTGCCACTAACTCATGTTCTTTCCACATTTTCCTCATCATTTTAACCTCTCTCCAGTTCTCTTCTCGTTGTGTTTTTGGTCTACCTCTGCCCGTCTACCTCTGCCCGTCTCACCCTGGAGATTCCAGAACAAATTAGTTTATTTATTCTGTTGTATTCTTCTGTGTCTTGATTTGTCTATCTTGTGCCCACCAGTTGTACAGTTTTGTGTCACTTACATCTTCATTGCAGTCCTGTTTATTACTGGTTTGATTTCTGTTGGTCTTCGATGTATTGATTCCTTTGGCATTTCCCACTGTTCATTTGTTCTTTGTATTTTTGTCTGTTGCATTGTATTTATTCTGTAATGTAATATTATATCTTTCACTCTTATCTGTTGTAAGGCTAGATGTAATTTGATGTTTTATTAAGCCCGCTTTAGTTTCTTAAATGTTATTCTAAGTTTTCCTATTTTTAATACCTGATCGCTGCTGCATTCTGCCCCAGGCGTATTTTTCACAGATCACAAACTGTTTCTACATCTTCTGCATATTAATGTGAAGTCAGTTTGATTATGAACATTGTTTCATGGGGTTTTCTACGCCCAAAGGCGTCTAGTATGTTGTCTAAACCAGGAGTTTCATACTTTCACATCACGTGTTCTTGCCGACTGTTTCAGTTTGTTGTCTCTCTTATTACTGTCTCCCGGGCCATAACCACCAATCATACCATCCACATTTTTTATTTCCAACTTTTGCATTGACGTCTCCAAGTACAAAAGTTGTCTCGCGAGATTTGCACTTCGACATTGCCATGTTAAGTTAATTGTCGTCTCTGTCAATTTCTTTCTCTTTACTGTGTTTTTGTTTACATACAAGTAATATTTAGTTGTCTACCATTCATTCAGTTTTCTTTGCGCTCCCGACGAAGCATGAAGCCACCACTACAGCTGGCCCCCTTGCAGGCAGCTTGTTTCAAGCTGTGACATGATGTTGCAGTGGTGGTTCTGTAACAAATTATGTTACATAATGAGGCTGCAGCCCAATGCCTTCTACGACATGCCTGAAGGCGCAGTAGACATATTCTTTCTTTGTCTCTACAGAGACCCCCCCCCCCGGACGGGGCGGTCTACCATTCAGTTTAACTAATAAGACTCGATTTGATATTGCGCTAAATCCCTTTACTGTTTTTGCTATTTCTGCATATAAAATTATGTCTATGGCTTTCATGTTTATTTCCTCCAGCATAAATTATTTTTTAGTTGTCAGAATATATTTCACACATTCCGGTATATCGCACTTCACACAGTCCCAATACATGTACATTTATTCTTTCATCTTCTTTCAGATTAATACAATTCTAATAACGCTATTCAAATATAACTTCATTTAACTCAACTACTTTTCATTTAAAAAAAAAAAAAAAAGGAACATCAATCACAAACCTAATGTATTTTTGTTTTTGCGTTCTCCTGATGAATATAGACCTAATGTAAATATAATCACTCAATCTTCTATTAACCTTCGCTGTTAATAGACCATCTTTTTACTTATTAAGATTCATACGTCGTGCTTGTTTCAGGTTTCTGTAATTGGCAAGCCTCGGTTACATCTCAGTTAAAGGTTATCGTTTCGCGCGATCATTATTAGAAAAGTTATACGACTTAAACCCTTTCTCGTATAATTATATACTGCTCAAAAAAAGTTAAAGGCCACTTTCAATTTTTAGGTCATTTCAACTAATTTTTTTTTTGTAAACCTGAACCCTCAGTCAAAAAAGTTTTGCTGCATTTTGTTGCATGCTTAAACAATGTTTGTTAATCTGACAATAAATCAAATCTGTGTTACGTGTGTGTACCTCCAAGGTCAATCAAATGCGCGTGGTGGAAAGGGAAATAATGCATGTTTGAAAATGCTTCCTATGGCAAAGCCTGTTGATAACTTTGCTGAAATTTGCATTTCACGTGCAAGTCGTGACTTTAGTGAACACATGTCACCCACTTTTCGGAAGGAACGGGCAATGGGTATATTTGTAACATTTACCATTTTAGCCATGGCTCAGCGTGTCTTGTCGTCTTGTGGTAGACCTTGGACGTCCTGACCTGCGTTGTTCTGCGACACTGCCGGTTGCATTATAACGATCACGCAGAGTTTGTATGACAGAGTGGGCAACTCCTAATCTCCTAGCAACTTCTCGCAGCCTTACATCATCCTGCAGCCATGCCATCGCTCTCCATCTGTCAACATTGGTCAAGCGTCTTAGCTGAGCCATGGCTAAAATGGTAAATGTTACAAACATACCCATTGCCCGTTCCTTCCGAAAAGTGGGTGAAATGTGTTCACTAGTCACGACTTGCACGTGAAAAGCAAATTTCAGCAATGTTATCAACAGGCTTTGCCATAGGAAGCATTTTCAAACATGCATTATTTCCCTTTCCACCACGTGCATTTGATTGACCTTGGAGGTACACACACGTAACACAAATTTGATTTATTGTCAGATTAACAAACATTGTTTAAGCATGCAACAAAATGCAGCAAAACTTTTTTGACCGAGTGTTCAGGTTTAAAAAAAAACAGCTTAGTTGAAATGACCTAAAAATTGAAAGTGGCCTTTAACTTTTTTTGAGCAGTATATTTCTAGATTGACATCAGAGTTCCTATCTAGAACTCACTTGTTAAATTAGATCCCTTTTTCGTAATTGTTTAATTTCCCTTTCTATACATACAATAGTCTCTTTATATTTCATCTTGAAACAACTTTAGTAGAGGTTGCATGAATTTACTCGCTAACCCGCGACGCAACTCGATATGGCGACATATTCCTACAGGAAATGATCAAGCACTAGATTCAGACAAATATTTATTAATTTCTTGAAGCTGTTCTCTCTTTTCTATATAATACAGTTCAGTTCTGATGGGAATTAAGCGCTTTCCTTTCTTAACTTTAGATTTCACTGATTGAGTCGGGTAGGAATCCTACCTGATTTTTTTATTTTGTGTAACTCTACCTTTTGTTCTGACTTAAGGTCATGTACGAGTAGTTAACTTGTTGGTGTTCATTTTTCTGTTTTCTTATATTTTAAACACTCTCTTCTCAAATTATCTTTGCCCGCGAGGATCGAATATGGAACTGATTACACAAACCAGACAAGTGTCCGTGGAACTAGAGATGAGAAGAAGACGCTGGCCATGGATAGGACAGACATCGAGGAAACCTGTTGATAGTATTGCAAGGCAGCCCTTGTTCTGGGATCTCCAAAGTAAGGGAGACTGAAGAACAGATATAAAAGAGAATTGGAGACACACATACAAGAAATGAAGAAGACGTAGAAAGACCTTGAGCTGATGGCACACGAGAGGAGGCCTTGACATACGTTTGTTGAAACCCTATACTCTATGGGGAGCTGAATATGGATGAATGAATGCACGAGAGGAGTATGCCGGGAAGATTAACTTTCGTGAGGGGTACGGGATCATTGTAAGTTTGGGAATCACTGATGAATAATAATGCAGTGACAACCAGAACGATAGGGACTTTCAGAAATAGATTCTTTCACAGAACTAAAGTATTAAAGGTTGACTGAGACGACCACTGACGAGAGCTTGTGCAAAGGTACTGACAATACCATTGAAACATGATGTGAGAAGAGGCGCGTCGGATGTGGCACTCATTGAGAAAACTAGCTGACATGATAGTATTACAAGTTAGTCCTTGTTCTGCAATCTCCGTGGTAAGAGAAATAGAGTTAGAAACGCACACACACACACACACACACACGCACGCACACACACACACACACACACACACACACACAGGGAAGGTAATTGAACATAGGAAGGGGATGTGGAAGACTTGGAATAACTGCACGGACTAAGACTTGGAATAACTGTGCACGGACTAAGACTTGGAATAACTGTGCACGGACTAAGACTTGGAATAACTGTGCACGGACTAAGACTTGGAATAACTGTGCACGGACTAAGACTTGGAATAACTGTGCACGGACTATGACTTGGAATAACTGTGCATGGACTAAGACTTGGAATAACTGTGCACGGACTAAGACCTGGAATAACTGTGCACGGACTAAGACTTGGAATAACTGTGCACGGACTAAGACTTGGAATAACTGTGCATGGACTAAGACTTGGAATAACAGTGCACGGACTAAGACTTGGAATAACTGTGCACGGACTAAGACCTGGAATAACTGTGCACGGACTAAGACTTGGAATAACTGTGCATGGACTAAGACTTGGAATAACTGTGCACGAACTAAGATTTGGAATAACTGTGCACGAACTAAGACTTGGAATAACTGTGTACGGACTAAGACTTGGAATAACTGTGCACGGACTAAGACTTGGAATAACTGTGCACGGACTAAGACTTGGAATAACTGTGCACGGACTAAGACTTGGAATAACTATGCACGGACTAAGACTTGGAATAACTATGCACGGACTAAGACTAGGAATAACTGTGCACGGACTAAGACTTGGAATAACTGTGCACGAACTAAGACCTGGAATAACTGTGCACGGACTAAGACTTGGAATAACTATGCACGGACTAAGACTTGGAATAACTGTGCACGGACTAAGACTTGGAATAACTGTGCACGGACTAAGACTTGGAATAACTGTGCACGAACTAAGACTTGGAATAACTGTGCACGGACTAAGACTTGGAATAACTGTGCACGGACTAAGACTTGGAATAACTGTGCACGGACTAAGACTTGGAATAACTGCGCACGGACTAAGACTTGGAATAACTGTGCACGGACTAAGACTTGGAATAACTGTGCACGGACTAAGACTTGGAATAACTGTGCACGGACTAAGACTTGGAATAACTGTGCACGGACTAAGACTTGGAATAACTGTGCACGAACTAAGACTTGGAATAACTGTGCACGGACTAAGACTTGGAATAACTGTGCACGGACTGCGCTGAATAGGAAATCTAGGCGTGTATTTGTGCTCCACGAGGAGCTCAAAGATAATGGACACATGTGAATGAATGAAAGAGCATGGTATGAATGTTGAAAGACGAAGCATTGCGTAATGAGGATATTTTGCGTGTTGTCTTCAGTCTGTTCCCATTCCTTTGAGAATAAAGCACATTTGTTTGTTCGTTCTTTCTCACTCCCTTTCTTTCACGCCTCCCGCAACTTGATGTGCTGTCCAGAATTCCATAACACGATTGTGGCAGCGTGAAAAGTGCTTCCTTTGAGAAGTTGAATTGATGACTAGCTCTGTGTTAATACCGTGTATTTTAGCACATGGGAGCCGCCCAAATTTATGGCAAGGCACATCTGTGTGCGCGCGAGTTGACCGTTTCAAATGATGAACGTGCATTGTGTGTGAGCACACGTAGGCGGAAGGGGGCTGACTGTGTCCCCATTGTTGCTGCGCTGTTCAGCGTGTTACCTTTACCGCCTACAACAACAATTTCGACTTTCATTTCGTATTGTGTAGAAACAAATTTTGTCACAAGTGTCCTACTGTTGCACAGTTACTCCTTTATGCGACACGCAATAGCTACTGTGTAATGATTCTGGAAACTGTGTCAGAAATGAGTATCTCAGTAGTTCATGCAGTACCATTAGTTTCAGCAGTAAGCATAGCAGTGTCAGTGGTTTCAGCAGTAGTATATACAACAGTAATTTCAGTAGTAGTAGACACAACAGTAATAGTAATTTCAGTAGTAGTAGACACAACAGTTACAGTAATTTTAGTAATAGTAGACACATCGGTAACAGTAGTTTCAGTAGTAGTAGGCATGACAGTAACAGTAGTTTCAGTAATAGTAGATATAACAGTAACAATAGTTTCAGTAGTAGTAGACATAACAGTGGTTTTAATAGTAATGGGCATGACAGTAACAGTAGTTTCAGTAATAGTAGCCACAACGGTAACAGTAGTTTCAGTAGTAGTAGGCGTGACAGTAGCTTCAGTAATAGTAGACATAACAGTAACAGTAATATTAGATATAACAGTAACAGTAGTTTCAGTAGTAGTAGACATAACAGTAGTTTCAGTAATAGTAGACACAACAGTAACAGTAGTTTCAGTAATAGTAGACATAACAGTAACAGTAGTTTCAGTAATAGTAGATATAACAGTAACAGTAGTTTCAGTAATAGTAGACACAACAGTTACAGTAGTTTCAGTAATAGTAGACATAACAGTAGCAGTAATTGTGACAGAATGGGGCGACCCTTCTCGATCTCTGTTTCACTACGGCAGTATCAGTTACGTTGTTGTACTGATGTTTATTGCATGCTTTCAGTTGGCGCACTTTCTTTCTCTGCTATGTGTAGCAGATATTTGGAATTTTCTTTCTTACACCCCTCTCTGGGATAAGTCGGCATGTCTGTTTGTTATTCATTTAACTCGCGGGTGCAGCCAACATCAGAATACAGAGTAGCCCTACAAATCGCCAGTGTATTTGCTAATCGCTGATAAAGGCCAGTGTGCGTGACCGATAAGAGATTACTTGTCTGGGTGACACATTTTGGACAGACAAGGATGACCTAATCGCTTCCTGTCCAACTTGTTATGACAAGACTACTTTAGATATTAATGAATTGTTAAATCTGAAACACATTGTCGTATGAGTTTACATATGTTTTGGTGAGTTCGCCTGCCAGGGATCGGATATTTTCATGCCATGTATGGAAGAGGTGAGGGAAACCTGAGGCCTGTAAACTGCAAGCGAATCACACTATCCGCTCTGCCATCTACGCATCATCAAAAAATGATGTTTCAATGGCAGGTCAATAGTGCGAACCACAATACACGACACCAGAAGTCCTCCATGGGCAGTTCAGCCTATTAATGACGCAATCACTTCTGTTGTATTTCTATCAAGCAGTATAGGCCGAATCCAACAAGACCCTTAGGACCTTAATACTGTGTCCAGTAAATGATAGTAGACTAGAACAGTGAGAACAGGATAGTGGGTAGGTTTGGTATTGTACAAACATTTATTACAAATAAGGGAGGGAACCCTGAGGCCTGTAAACAGTAAATTAATATGAAACAAATATAAAGGTATGTTATCAGGCACTCGCAGGAAATAAAGAAGTAGAACACCAGACAACAGAAAAACAACAGACATGAGTGGCTTACCCAGGATTTGAACACTGGACCTTCCGTACGACAACCCCGCCTAGCCATGCAAGCGAATCACACTATCCGCTCTGCCATCTACGCATCATCAAAAAATGATGTTTCAATGGCAGGTCAATAGTGCGAACCACAATACACGACACCAGAAGTCCTCCATGGGCAGTTCAGCCTATTAATGACGCAATCACTTCTGTTGTATTTCTATCAAGCAGTATAGGCCGAGTCCAACAAGACCCTTAGGACCTTAATACTGTGTCCAGTAAATGATAGTAGACTAGAACAGTGAGAACAGGATAGTGGGTAGGTTTGGTATTGTACAAACATTTATTACAAATAAGGGAGGGAAACCTGAGGCCTGTAAACAGTAAATTAATATGAAACAAATATAAAGGTATGTTATCAGGCACTCGCAGGAAATAAAGAAGTAGAACACCAGACAACAGAAAAACAACAGACATGAGTGGCTTACCCAGGATTTGAACACTGGACCTTCCGTGCGACAACCCCGCAGTGTTCAAATCCTGGGTAAGCCACTCATGTCTGTTGTTTTTCTGTTGTCTGGTGTTCTACTTCTTTATTTCCTGCGAGTGCCTGATAACATACCTTTATATTTGTTTCATATTAATTTACTGTTTACAGGCCTCAGGTTTCCCTCCCTTATTTGTAATAAATGTTTGTACAATACCAAACCTACCCACTATCCTGTTCTCACTGTTCTAGTCTACTATCATTTACTGGACATAGTATTAAGGTCCTAAGGGTCTTGTTGGATTCGGCCTATACTGCTTGATAGAAATACAACAGAAGTGATTGCGTCATTAATAGGCTGAACTGCCCATGGAGGACTTCTGGTGTCGTGTATTGTGGTTCGCACTATTGACCTGCCATTGAAACATCATTTTTTGATGATGCGTAGATGGCAGAGCAGATAGTGTGATTCGCTTGCATGGCTAGGCGGGGTTGTCGCACGGAAGGTCCAGTGTTCAAATCCTGGGTAAGCCACTCATGTCTGTTGTTTTTCTGTTGTCTGGTGTTCTACTTCTTTATTTCCTGCGAGTGCCTGATAACATACCTTTATATTTGTTTCATATTAATTTATGGAAGAGGTGACCTCCGCATTACGTTCACAATTTTTCCATGTCATGAATATTTTGAAATTCCCCCCAACACGCATGTTTGAAAAAGATTGACGCTTTCTTAGCTTCGTTGCAAACAGATGCAGGGAGGACACTGAACATAATCTGACGCGTTTCAGTATTAAGACACTGTGAGACTTGTTAGAATTCAGATTTTCCATTTATCAGGCCTGACTTTGTGGAACAATCTTGAAAGACTTACATAGCTCAGGAAACCCATTTTAATAAGGAAGGCTGAGGAAACTGAAACACACGGAGTCATAGAGGGAATTATCTTATGAAAGTAACGACCCCAGTACACGTGTAAGAGGCCTAATCAAGTAATTTCAGTAATAGTAGACATAACGATAACAGTAGTTTCAGTAGTAGTAGACATAACAGTAACAGTAGTTTCTTCTTGTTCTTCTTCCTCGTTCGTCCTGAAAAGGACGTTGGTTGCGTTGTGTCTGTTTACACCGGAGCTGCGATATCTGCGCTTCTCGGCCGACACATCCGACTTCAGCACGGCATTTTTTGGGACTGGGTTTGCCTTCCCTCTTCGATCCCTACTCTCTCAGCCAGACTGCAGTGATGCAGCCTGTTTCCAGGACCACCACGTGGGGGTGGAGTAGGGTCTTGGTCAGCTCTGGTTCGCTGACCCTGACGCAAGCAGTCAAGCTATGGGTCGCTGACTGCATTCTCTATTGCTGCATCTTTGGGTCCCACAGTAGTTTCAGTATAGTAGACATAACAGTAACAGTAGTTTCAGTAATAGTAGACATAACAATTACTGTAGCTTCAGCACTTTCTTCTGTCAGGACATTCTGATTACTCTTGTTAGCTGTTCATGGTATACTTAACATTCTTCCATAAAACCACGCCGCAGTGGCCTGCATTGGGTTTTCTGCTTATCTACTAATTGTCCTTGACTCACTTTCGTATGTCAGAATTGGTTCTATTTAACACTGAAGAACTTTTTTTTTTTAAATGTCCGTTAGCACAAATTTGCTGCATAAAATACTGTTCATTTTACTAAACTCTGCTTTCGCCTGTGCTTTTCTACTTTTGACCTCTGATTTATATCTTCCATCTGATATTATTTACGTGTCCAGGTATTGTACGCTTTACCCTGTTCATTTAATTTGTTTGGATTAGTTGTCCACTTCTCGTTGTACTGATGTCGCGAGTACCGTCTGTCGTGGAATATTCTAATCCACATATATAAATTATCAGGTAAATATGAAGCCTAACAAATACATTTAATAAAGAAAAGAGCAATGGTAAAATAACAGTGCTGTCACAATGACTGTACTCGAAATCCCCCTTGTTTTCTGCTTCGTCTGCAAATTGTAACGCTTTCACGTTGATAGTAAAAGCCTACTATATTATTACCCGCTTTCTTCAATGAAACGTGTACTAAACTTGAGATACGCACGCTGATCAATGACCTAAATTTAATATCTCATTCATTCCATTTTATACACGGCATAACTAAAAGACAGATAAAGCAGGAGAGAGAGAGAGGGGCGAATGAAAGCAAGGACACATGCAACACTAAACACGCGTCGCGCGATACACAATTGCTGCCATCACGCGTGTAAGGCCACATGCACTAACTTTTTTTCAGACGGACAGTGATAAAAACACTAACCTTCCCAGAGTTAGGTTTTAAAAACATGAAAAACGCTTATTGGAAATATGACATTATACTGGTTTACGTTTGAAAACATTACAGTACCCAGACAGCACATCTTCGAAACAGGAGGTAGAAGAAATTGCATATTTTGAACGCAGCCACTTAGCTCTTTTAAATTTGTATATTTGGGTTCCTTAGGGCTTGCTGACAAAGAATATGTAAAACGTTACGCAAATAGTCTAGGAATTACCAAATTATAACCAAAATAAAATAGTGGGGGTGCCTGACAGCATGAAATCATTTCTGCTCATAAATTTTTTTATAACGTGTTTGAAAAAACCTTACGTTACGGAAATAGCCTACCATGTTAACTCCAAATTGATTGGAGCGCAACAAATATAAAACTAAACACGATTGGTCGGGCTATAAATACTATCTTGTGTTGTCAGGGGAAACGTGAAAAAGGAGTACTTTTTTGAAAAGATGTGTAGACATGGTTTCATTGGGTAGAGCTGCGAATATACTCGATTCAGAGCGTCTGTTCATTGCCACATCTTGTAATAAACCTACTAAGAAGCAGTGCGTTGAGCACCAGTGTATATTTTTTTTATAAAATAAAGCCTGGGACATCGGCAGATCGGAGTTGTGCTATATTCATTGCCAGTCAACGAAACTGTTTATTATTCTATGAATTGTGGTAAGCTTGAAATATTCAATATCTTTTAATGAAAATTGAATGTAAATTGATAATTTATGACTGTATATATGTGTAGTTCAGTAGCAAACATGATGTAAAGCCTATAATGCTCCAGCCTGAACAGAAGGTGTCGGAGGAAAGTAAAACTGCATGGAATGGCCAAACAGTACACTGGCACCTAGATGATTGACTAGAAAGAAATAATGCTGGAATTGCAGAGGCGTAGTAACCATTAGGGAGGGAAATACTGGTATAAAGTATTTCAGATGAAGCTGACAGTTGGCCTAACGCTCTGAACTCAATGTTTGTGATGTATTGTGCTCAGTGTAGAAAGAGAGTATAAATTAGTTATGACGTAGAAGGTACATCCTTCTTGTTTCAGGGACCGTGGTCTTAAAGTTATTGAGCAGCACCTGGTCAGAGCTTTGCTGAAGCCAGAGGTGGACAGCATACTCCTTGATCCATATAGCAACCAGTAGGGTGGCTCCAGAACTCATTAAAGTAATCGAGCAGAGGAGCCTTTTTCTGCAGTCATCACGAAAGATAAGAGAGTGTGGCCATGGAGCTCAACATTATGTACCCCATCTTAAAATGACCGTGTAAAATAAAATTAAGAGGGGAAGTTAATTGTTTTAATATCAGTAACTGAGAACATCTCCAATACTAGTTCCAATAAAGACAAACTATTGAAGTCATGATGACAAATACCAACAGAGCTTGAACAAAATAAAACCAGTATTACCTCATATTACTACTACACAACTGACACACATAGGATACTATTAAAAATATATGTCACTACAAGATTCATATTGATAAATTCTGTACATATAACTTGTAATTAAAATTGATTGTGATTCCTGGTTCCCTTTGTATTTGAATCAGGACACATATACATTCATGACAGCACTGAATACATATTGTTATTTGAAAAGTTATCAGTGACTCCTTTAAGATATCCTCGTAGAGTGTTTTATGTATGTGAGTGTCACAGTGTTGTCAAGTGTGGTGGAATAAAATAAATTGTTTATTTGTCTGTTGTTGTTATGACTTACACTTCATCATACACATACCCTAGACATATAACGTAGTCATCACACTATTCCAGAATAATTCTGACTGAGGTATACATATGTGGCAGCAAGTAAGGTTACCTATAATACACTACTCTTATTAGATATAGATACCTTCACAGCTGATCTCAGTCAGTACACTAAGTCCCCTATAAATATTTATAACATCCCACTTCACCACACCGTCCATTCTTGAGGGAACCTAGGCTATATTGTACTTATGCCTATTTATAATTATTATCTGTGACCTATTTTCGCAACACTTATCGTTAGTAGTTGACACAGTAAAGTGCAGAAGAGTTTGCAGTTGTTGTAACATTAGTGTTATAATGACGACGTCATGCAGCAATATCCTCAATGAACTGTCCACTATGGGCAGCGAAATACAGAGCAGAGTTGTCAGCCGTAACATAATGAGAACCGTCGCAGCAGTTAGACTTGTCAAAGATAACAGTGAGAGGGTGTGATAATAGAAGGCTACGAGAATAGTTTTGGGAGTGGTAGTAGATTTTGTATACATTGTTAACAAAGTTTTGATGTTGGCGAAGAATTCGTGGGCGAGAGAAGAAGGAAGAATAGCATGGTTTGACGAATCAGGGAATGAGATCAGATTAGGTACCGTAACCACACAGAAGGTTGGCTTTACTGTTATCTCCACCATTTTTATTTCTGTCGTCGGCCCTAATGATTCACGCTGACAGATTATTTTCTGTCAGCTAATCCGGATGGTACACTGGCAGACTCTTTTCTGTTTCTTGCTTTGATGATTCACTCTAACAGACTATTTTCTGTTGTTTGTTTTGTTTTTACTTTGGTGATTCATACTGACATATTATTATCTATTTCATCATCAGGATTGACAAACAATTGTCTGTCCACATCTTTTGTTTCGTGCTTTCAAGTCATAAAAGTTGTTATCGTTTTGCTTGTTTTCCATCATAATTTTATCGATTATGTTTTTCAGCAGATTTATTTGTCTCTTTCTATTTTCAAAATATTTTTAACCGCCTCGGTAGATCAAATAGATTGCGTTTTTGTAGTAATGATCTATGCCTGTTGTATATTATGTGTAAATAATGAACGGGACTGCTGTTCAAATGTTGTTGCTACCTGAACGTTTTTGTTTTCCTTATATGTTTATTATTTATTAAACTGACAACAATACCACGTACTCAGTCCTATTGTAAGGCTCTGAAACATGGGGGGGGGGGGGGGGGGGGGGGGGGGGGGGGGTAGAAACTACAATATAAATTTAATATAAAAATATAAATTATAAATGAGTCCTTGCGTGGAATAGAGGGGTTGAAGTGGTATACCATGGTCACTAATGTGAACTGATGACAAAAACCAGACAATCGCCAGTGGAACAAGAGATGAGAAATAGACCCTGGGGATGGATAGGACACACATTGAGGGAACCTGTTGATGGTATTACCAGGCAGTCCGTGTTCTGTAATAGAGAGGTAGAGGGATACCATAGAACACAAGGAGAAGAGAACCGAAGACAGGCATGAAGAAGACCTTGAGCTGATGGCACGTGGCAGGAAGACTTGACATAAGTTTGTTGAGAGATGAACAAGCAGGTTTTTGGCAAAACAGATCCTGCACAAATCAGATAGCCACATTGAGAATAATAGTGGAACAAAGTATAGAATTGAGCTCACCTCTTTACTTTGTTTTTGTGGACTAGGAAAAGCATTTGACAGTGTAGACTGTAGACAGAGAATCAATTTGGAAATTAATGAGACATTGTGGAATCCACATTAAGATCATTAACTTAATATATACGTTTATGAAGACATGGCATACAGAGTTCTTCATGAATGACAACTTACAGAACCTTTTGAGATAACTGGAATGCGAAGGGACGCCTCTTGTCACCATTTCTCTTCCTATTGGCTTTAGATTGGGTTATGAAATCATCGACCTCAACCAACAAAAATGGAATCCAGTGGGGGCAAAGTCTACAGACAGGGGGTATGATGTGCTGGTGTTGTGGGTAGTGGGTTTCCCCCCTTGCTTCACCCTAGGCCTAGTGAATTCTGTTCATGAAAGGAGCGACCATTGCGGTGTTAGTCTCTTGGCCTAGCAAAACCTCTCATACCCCAAGATCGTTGTGCGTGGTGAAGAGCCACACCCTCCTCGAGGTAGTCCTGGTAACTGAGGGTGCGAATCCTCAGGCTAAACACAACGGATCTAGAGGAGCAAACCTCGATAATAAAACCGGTGCACTACACCGTACACGCCCTCTGTGGGTGGGAAGGAGCCAGATGGATACTGAACAAGTCTTGGGAGTGGGAACGAGTGTGGACTGCTCCCTGAAGATCGGAACCCATCGTACAGGCACAGAGACTCAGGACGTGACGATCCTATTGCCTTCAACTCTTGGTCACATGCCTAGAGCCTCGGAGAACTCGGCGTAACCAGCAGGCAATTTGGTGGCGGGGAAAGAGCACTGTGAGCCCTACCTTGGCTACGTATCACAAGGAGACGCAGAAACACCCCCTTTATCTCCCCCAGAGCTGGCACAGTACACTTCTGGCTTCTACCCGGGGGGTTAGGAAATCCACAGGCACCCCAGCATCACAATGCCAAGAAGATGACAAAGTTGGAATTTACTAACTCAAACCTGGCAGAGCAAGTCCTCCAACAGATGTGGCCGATGCTGGGCCCACTGGCGCGTGGACACGTCCCGATCCCCATCGAGACTTGCCCGGGGAGCCCACCCCGGCTCAAAAAAGCAGAGAAGGCCACTCTCCAAACCTCCGATGTCTTGCGGGCAGTGTTAGGATGTGCAAGAACATGGACAGGAAGACTCCACAACTTCCCCACTGAAGACACGCCCACGGCGACCGTTGCCTCAACTGGCTGTGTGTGGTGTACCCGGAAACGGGGCCTCCCAGTACTGAGACACAGTTAAGTCCCCGATGTCATTTATCGGTGCAGAGTTGAGAGAGATGGCTGAGCATCACAATCCCCCCTGTGTTGCAGCATGATGAGAACCCAGAATTGCACACTGAGCTTGGGGGGAATCACTTGGGCACCAGACTTAATACTGGCTCTTGACTGGATGGCCGCATGCAGGAGATTTCTACAATGGGGGGTTGGCAGGTGGTGGGTATCTGGAAGTGGCTCTGTGCAGGACGTGAGGATTCCTTGGGTGAGCCCAGAACCAGAGCACAGCATTGTGCAAGCTCTGCATAGTTGGAGAGCCCCCTGGATGACGGGGAATGCACAGTGTGCTACCCCACCTGTCCCCAACTGCTAACTTAGAACCAGAAGTGGGGTCCTCTGTATGCGTGCCAGGCCAGGATAAAATGCCTGGGAAAGAGACTGGAGCTCAGAACTCCCTAACTCAAAGTTGCAGGATGGCAGGAAAGACAGGGCTATTTTGAAGATAATGCAACCATATTTTCACCATACGAGCTCGGACGCCGCCTCGGTAAACAAGGTCCGCGCAGAGCAGTGACACCCCCAGGCTGCTTGCGAATAGTCTACTACTGGGAACATAAACAGATTAGGGATGAGCCCACTCTCCCGTTGAACAGGTGCTAAAGTCATAGATACTGGGCCAGAAGGCGCACCGGAAACCACAGTATCACGCAACTCGCTTTTTTTTTTCTATGGAGAGTACACCGTCAAATAAATCTCGTACTGGTGCTCGCCCTGTGGAGCTCCACCAGGCAGGTGCAGTGCCGGGCTCTGAGCCTCGACAGAGCCCACCCTCAGCTACTGGAGGACCCTCTAGACCGTCTTGTGGAGTCAGCAGACGGCGGAGGAGAACTACTGACCAAAACAAAACAGAAAAAGAGAAACCCAGAGTGCCACTTGTCATGATGCACTGGAATGCAGAGGGAGTGAACAGCAAGCAGGCTGGATACAGCAAAAAGACAGAGCTGGAAAACATCTTGTATGAGAAGCAAGTCAGTGTTTGCTGTATCCAAGAGACTCACTTGAAAGCAGATCAAACCTTTAAAATAAGGGGATATCAATGCTTCAGATCCGACAGAAAAGATAGACGAAAAGGAGGAGTACTTACTCTTGTAAGGAATAACATTCCTGCACACGAAAGGAAAACCTTCATGGATGGAGCAGAATATCAGCTGTTGCAGATAAAGGTAGACAAGATGGAAATAGAACTCCTGAACTATTACTGTCCGAACAACAAACCCCTGAGTCTCAGCTCTATACAGGTACCAGCCACCAACTTTATAGCAGTTGGAGACTTTAATAGCCACTCCCAGAGCTGGGGCTATAACCATCTGGATCACAGAGGTGAAGAGGTTGAAACTTGGCAAGATGATCACTCCCTAATCCTAGTCAATAATGCCACAGATACTCCTACCTTCTACTCCAGAGGATGGCACACAACTTCAACACCAGATCTTGCCTTCTCCACACCAGATATAGCTGGATCTATTAGTAGAGAAGTAGGAGACCAACTAGGGGGAAGCGACCATCGCCCAATCTTTCTTACTGTCCAGAGTGCAACTCTCAGTACAGGCCCAGCCATTACAAGATGGAACTACAAAAAAGCCAACTGGGGTTTATTCAGGCATCAGGTGAACACGCTGCTGTCTACCCTCAAGGTACAGAACAGAGACATTAATGAAGTGGTAAAAGACTTCAACAGATGCATACTACAAGCTGCAAAAGAAACCATTCCCAAAGGATGCCGGCGTAACTACATACCATACTGGTCCAGCACACTCCAAGAACGTCAGGAAGCCATGGACAGGGCTAGAAAGGACGCAGAGTCTCAGCCTTCACTTGAAACTCACAACAAATGGAAAAAGGCTGTAGCAGAGTTTCAGAGAACAAAGCTAGAAGAAAAACGGAAAAGCTGGAGAACTAAAACGGCATCGCTGAACCTTGAGAAAGACGGCAGGAAACTTTGGAGATTAGTCAAGTCTCTAAATGAAGAGCGTTCCTCACCTAGGCAGACTATCACATTGGATGAAGGTGGCAAACTTTTCAGAGGAAAACAAGCTGCAGACTTGTTTGCTAGAAGATACAGTTCAGAAAGCAACTTACCCATTAACATAGATCATCAGAGAGAGATAAGAAAAGAAATACTGGCAACCATGGGACAGACAGATACTCCTGCCCCAATGAGGGAACCCATCACACTAGGAGAACTACAGAAGGCTATTTCCAAGCTTAAGTTTCAAAAGTCACCCGGCCCAGACAAAATCAGCAACGAAATGCTAGTAAATCTGAGCTCAGCAGCAAAGACAAAACTGCTTGAGATATTCAACCACAGCTGGTTGAAAGGAACGGTACCCCAAGTATGGAGAGAAGCCATCACAATACCCATACTAAAGAAAGGGAAATGTAAGACCGAGGCTGCAAGTTACCGGCCAATCAGTCTCACAAGCTGTGTTGGGAAGACTATGGAGCGAATAGTCAACCACAGATTGAAATGGTATTTAGAGTCTGAGCAGATCCTGGTGCCGGAACAAGCTGGATTTAGAGAATGCTACAGTATAGAAGACCAAGTTACTTACTTGTCTCAAGCAATAGAAGATGCCTTCCAGGAGAAGAAAAAGGTCCTAACGATCTGGGTCGACTTCAAGCAGGCCTTTGACAAGGTGTGGAAAGATGGCCTCATTGCAAAAACTTAGGAGAAGTGGAATCCAAGGCAACATGATGAAATGGATCCAGTCATACTTGCATAACAGGAGAACTAGAGTCACTCTTGACGGTCTGCAGAGCAGAAAAGTGTTGCTCCATCAGGGGGTACCTCAAGGAGGAGTAATTTCCCCAACACTCTTCCTTGTTTACATCAATGACCTGGTGAAAGATCTCCCTGCAGGAGTTAAAGCTGCCTTATATGCAGATGACCTAGTACTCTGGTGCGCTGATGAAAATGTCACCACAGCAAATTATAGAATGCAGCGGGCAGCAGACATGCTAGTGTCATGGGCAGAGAAATGGCTTATCACAATAAACACAGACAAAACCTCCACAACACTGTTCTCCCTCGCCCCCAAGGACAAATCAGCTAACATACACCTAGGGACAACCGTGATCAAGGAAGAAAGCTACCCCACCTATCTTGGGGTGACATTTGACCAAAGGCTTACATGGAATAAGCATATTGAAAACGCAGAAGGAAAGGCCCGAAGACGACTAGGCATACTCAGAAAATTAGCAGGTACCAACTGGGGAGCAAATGAACGAAATCTAAAGAAGAATTATAATGGAGTAATAAGACCACACTTAGAGTTTAGCTCAGCAGCATGGTCATCAGCTGCTAACTCACATCTGCAGTCTTTGTACAGGGTGCAAAATCAAGCTCTCAGGCTCATTACAGGAGCCATGAAAACTACACCAATAACAGAGATGCAGAAGGTTGCTGGATTACAGACATTGTCCCATAGAAGAGACACAAAAACCATGATCCAGATGGAAAAGTACAACAGTATGCCAATGCACCCAATGAAGGCAAGACTAGATGATCTGGCATTGGGACGTCTAAAGCGTAGCAGCTTTGTGCATCGGGGGAAAAGACTTATAAGACAGCATCAAGAGGACCTATCCATGAAGACAACACCACTGAAGCCCACCCTGTACCATGGGAGCAGGCCAGCAGTGCCCTCCAAATTAATACATCAGTCAGTGGTCTCACAAGTGGATGTGAGTATAATGATCTGCAAAAACGAACTGCTACATTGAGTATGATCCAAGAAAGCTATCCCGATCAATCATGGATACATGCCTATACAGATGGATCAGCAACTAATGCTGTTAGGAATGGAGGTGCCGGTATCTTTATCTCATATCCTGACAACCACTATGAGACTAGGCACATTCCCACTGGTAAATTCTGTTCCAACTATACAGCTGAGGTTCAAGCTCTAGAGCAAGCTGCAAATATGATTTATAACACCAACTCTGACTGCCACCAGGTAGTCATCCTCACAGATCACTGTCTGTCCTGCAAGCTCTCAAGGGTGGTAAACTCCCGCATCTGAGAAATGAACTAAACAAGGTAGCTGCCAAAAAGAGAACCATACTTCTAATGAGTGATCACAGCAAGTAGGTGTGAAAATACACAATGAGAAAACTAAGATGATGAGAATAAATGCAGGCCTTTTGGTCATATTAGGACGCATGTCCAAATATAAGAAACCTTGTGGTCTGGTAATCGTATTTGTGTACAACACAGCGTTTTGGGCCAGCCATGGTAAACAAATACAACGCACACACGCTCATGTGAAGTATAACGTCTATAAACGCCGTGAAACTTATCAGTGTAGGCTGCTACCACTACCACTACACGTTCAATTGTTGTCATTTCACCTCGTTTGTGAACTTTGACATGTCAATGATTGCTTTATTAACCCGGTGACTTTTCATCAGGTGTTTCAGTCTGTTGTTTGTGTTCTCTTGACGTGTTCCAAGTACTTTTTTGTAGTAGACAGTGGGGTACACACAATTAATGTGAATCGTCTTACTAGAGTAACGGACAGAGAGGAGTTCCTACGTTACGGCCACAAAGCCTTCATCGGGGACAGACAAACTAAAACAAACGAGAAAGAACGTGTGAAGACGGCATTCGTCGGTACTATTCAGTGTCTGAAGTTATATTTTGCATGGTGTACAGTGATAATAGGAAGCTATTCAGAACGTTATATGGAGTAGCATATGGCAAAAACCTACTTCACTCCATGAAAAACTGTTAGGAAATGTCATGAACCTGATGGTCGCATCCCGAAAGATATCTTTTACAGAAAACTGGCAGTTGGCAAAAGAACAGTTGGATGATCGCAGCTGAGATTCAAAGATATGTGCAAGAGAAACATGAGGGAACTAGACATAAATCCAGCAACCTGGGAGGATGAAGCTGCTGGTCGCACCACGTGGTGATGCAATCTACGGCGCCACCTCAGATTGGGTGAAAAGAAGCGCTCACAGCAAGCAGAAGAGAGAAGAAAACGTCGAAAGGGGAACACCAAGAAAATAAACGGCTGAGGGCTGTCACCTCAGGGGCGCATTCCTATAGTCAGTTATGACTGGATGGGCTGTTATTATTATTATTATTATTATATGAATAATGTCATGTGTGGTAGATATGCGTAATATCTTGCGTGGTATGCATAAATAATATGATGCGTGATAGATAATGGATAGTCTATTGCTTGATAGGCGAGACAGAGCAAGCAGAACCGCCACGGAGACCGAAAGGAAGAGATGAAAAGAACAGAAAATATCCAACATAATAGATCTATAGACAGTACTTTGTGTTAGCGTGTGTGAATAATGTTTATAGCTGTTTGAAATTGTTGTGAATATCTCGAGGTAACGATAAAGGTAGTCCCGTAGCAAATAGTGCCTTAGAGGAGTGAAGTGTTAGAGACTCCCCTATACTAGGTCTAGCATCAGTGGGTGAAGTGACCAATTCCTTTCCTCGATGCCTTTTCCTTCCCTAACTCAAAGAGCAAAGTCAGGTACCCATTTACAGTCGGGTAGACTGCAGCGTGTCGATACCGAGAATCGAACCTGGCGTGAATATATTGCGAAAGCTAAATTGGAAAGTTGGCTACATTGTTTTTGTTTTACTGACACGCCGTTTAGTTCTCGTGGTCTCTCGTGAGACAGAGATAAAATAGGACCACTAACCCCTCATATATGTCATTCTTTCTTCTTCCGTCCTTAGCCACCGACCGTCAAAGCAGTCAGTGGCCATTACGCCTAGTGGCGTCTTAGGGCAACAGCAGATAGGTTTTCTTTGCCATTATTTCCCATCACGCCTAATGGCGTCTTTAGGGCAACGGCAAATCAACCCATTTGCTGTTGTTTCCGTAATCGAAGTGACTGGCAAACGGGTGATCAGCCCGTTGTGCATATATGTCATGTACGGTGTTAAATAACTAGCTACAGAAACCACCGCCGCTGGAGGTCATGTGCTGTGGTGAATGGGGG
Organism: Oreohelix idahoensis; assembly: GCA_024509875.1. NCBI lineage: Eukaryota > Metazoa > Mollusca > Gastropoda > Stylommatophora > Oreohelicidae > Oreohelix > Oreohelix idahoensis. Next base: position 710,086 of record JAMPIV010010237.1, on the reverse strand, counting down.
AGGGGGGGTGACCGTCTGTAGTGGTGACTGTATGCTCCATAAGAGAGAGAAGAAGGAGATGATATTGACGATAAAAGATGACTAATATTCTAAAAAGGTAGTCCAACAATAAATACTGTCATAGGGGAGTGAGGTGTTTGAGACTTGACTGTACTAGGTCCAGCTTCGAGAGGTGGGGATGACTAGGTTGATAAGGAAGGTTTGGGCATGTGCTTGTTGAAGGCATATGCCCCACTGGAAGCTAAAGGGTTATGATGATGATGATGATGAATGATATAGAACCAATTATACTTTGTTTTGTTTAATAGTTTTGTCTGTAATTTTTTAACATATTTTGGTTATAATGTTATTGATTTTCTTGTGATAGTCTTTTTATTATTATTTTCTAGTTTGTTATAGTTCCGGTGGTCCGTGATAGGCTCGTTGCCGTAGATCTTAAAGACCCAGACTCCTTTATACTCGCAGGCAATGCCAGTCTGTTAACATTAAAATAAAAAGTGTAAACAGAAGTTATATCTCTAGAAACCATTAGGGACCCAAAGACGAAGCAATAGAGAATGGAGTCAGTGACTCATAGCTTGACTGCTTGCGTCAGGGTCAGCGAACCAGAGCTGACCAAGATCCTTCTCCACCTCCACGTGGTGGTTCTGGAAACAGACTGCATCACTGCAGTCTGGCTGAGAGAGTAGGGATCGAAGAGGGAAGGCAAACCCGGTCCCAAAAAATGCCGTGCTGAAGTCGGATGTGTCGGCCGAACGGCACAGATATCGCAGCTCCGGTATAAACAGACACAACGCAACCAACGTCCTTTTCAGGACGAACGAGGAAGAAGAAGAAACTGTTATATTTTATTTAGCTACAGTTTTGTCATTGCTTTGTTATAGTCTTATTGTCTTGTTTTTAGCTTTGTCGTGGTTCTGTTATAGTCGTGTTAATGTCTTCTTCCATTCTGTTTTCTTGTAATCTTGTTGTAGTTTTGATTTGTCTTTCTGTCTCCTAGTTATAGGCGTGTTATTATCTTCCTGTAGTCTTGTTAACTAGAACAAGGCAAAAGTTGTTCATATCTAGGACACTAAATAACAGAAGGTGGCAGATATAAAACAGAAATCAAGAAAAGAACAGGGAACGGTCAAACCTTTATTCAACAATATGAGACAGATATTACCATCCAAACAAATAGCGCACACATTAAAAATGAGAGTCATCAGGTGTTACATATGCTCTTCATTATTGTATGGTGTAAAACATGGATAGTGAACAAGCAGTTGGAAGAAAGAATTGAGACTCAGAAACTATGAATACATAGAAGAATGGGGCGCTTGTTATGGACAGAGAAGAAAACAAATAAAACAAGTCTTAGAAAAGCTAGGATGGAAAACTGAATGAATGAGATCAACATTAGACAAACTAAATATTTTGGACATATACAGAGTTAGACACCACGAATCGACATGCTCTAGTTTACCCAGCTGTAGATGGGTATCTGGCTGTGCTCATCACCTTTTTAGAGAGACGCACAATCTTGATGAAAACCGTTATAGAAGGACAAGTTCAAGGCCAGCGAACAAGAAGAAGAAGACAGTGCTATAAGTGGGAAGATAACATCAAGAGATGGACAGGACATAGTCAATAAGAGTGTATTATCAAGACAAGAGATGGACAGGAAAGGGTATCAGAGTGTATCATCAAGACAAGAGATGGACAGGAAAGGGTATCAGAGTGTATCATCAAGACAAGAGATGGACAGGAAAGGGTATCAGAGTGTATCATCAAGACAAGAGATGGACAGGAAAGGGTATCAGAGTGTATCATCAAGACAAGAGATGGACAGGAAAGGGTATCAGAGTGTATCATCAAGACAAGAGATGGACAGGAAAGGGTATCAGAGTGTATCATTGTGGTGGATTTGATGTTATTAATTGTTGTAGGTATTATTATATTGGTATTAAATGAGATTAGCTATGAAGGTCCCTGAATATACCCAATAATATTGTGAACTTTTCAGGGTACCTTTCCACTACCACCTTTTTATCTCATTCAAAATGTATTTATATTAGTATGTTAATTGACTTCGTGTTGTGTCTAGGGTTATGGATGTAGAGTGTGATTGCACAATAATCAACAAACATACAAACAAATAGTTTATTATTCACAACAGCACACAGTACTACCACAATAACATACAAACGACACTCTAAAAGGCTATCTTATTTAAGACTGTGGTTGAATTTTGTGTAAATAAGATTTTTACAGCTTTATTATCCTGATTCAAATTTATTTGTAATCAGGACAGACAATTTAAAAGTGAAATCACAATAATCAATTACATCAGTCAAATAGCACAATAGATTTTCTGTCCATATATAAAATTATTAATCGAATATATTTATGTAGTGTTTTCCTACTTTAAGGTAATACTGGTGGTAATACTAGGTTGTTGTTTTAATCATGTCCTTCTGGAAAGGTTTTTTGTTTCTATTTTGTCACTTGTGGAACGATTAAATATTTGGCCCAGTTTTATTTCACTGTTATTAGATTCGTTCTTTTTAAAAAGTTCTGTAGTTGAGCTCTCATGTGCCGAACGAGAACTTATCTTGGCCGTAGAATATATGTTGAAACTTTCCTCTGCTCGCTTGACAATCTGTTCCCTGTTTGATAGGCAATGGCCACTAGCATGGGCTCTCCGTAAACAGGAAGAGTCTTGAATCCATCAATTTTCAAGCTTTTGGTACCACATTAACGACAGTACCCAGGACCTCTGAAATGTGAAGGTATGCATCCTTCGTAATATCTAGCATACACTAATAGTCCACAGTTAAGGACATGTACATTACAAACAAACAAAAGGATCATATCCTTATACAAACCTATGCCACCATTTTCTTTTGATGTGACAATGTACACCAGTATTCCTTTCCCTAATAGTTACAACGCCACTGCAATTCCAGCTGTAATCTCTTCCATATAATAGGATAGGTGTAAAGTTGCTTTCACACACAAACACTGTACTGTAAAATGTCAGTCTGTAAAGAAGTATCAGTTGTATACTGTAAACCTTCTGTAAAGTGTGGTGTCACTACTGTATGTGTCCATGGTAGTGTACAGAGTTGTCGAGATCAGGCATGCTCCAGTCTACCCAGCTGTAAATGGGTAACTCACCCTAGTCCTAAGTTAGGGAAGGCAAAGGCTCCAGGGGAAGCAGGCCCTAAACTTGGTCACTTCAACCGACGCAGGATGGTGTAGATATGGGTAGAAGTGTAGAGTGTGTTTACCGCGAATGGTGTACTGTTCGTGTTCTGACCAATCTAAACACTCATTCACTTGTGTCTACAAGGCACCAATGCAGACTGCTGGAATCTTTGTTTACACAGTTTATTTGGACGCTCACACTGGGACATAACGAGTAAATCATGGGTATGTTGCCATATCAATTTGCAGGCATACATAGTAGATCCTATGTCATGGCACACTCATAAATAATAGGTAGTCCATCAATGGCCGCATCACCTATCTGACTACGCGCGCCAGTGAAGGCGGATCGGTAAGTAACTAAAAGTTGCTTTTATATTCACAGTTTTTTATCATATTGTGAAAACCACGATAAGGGGTTTTTTTTTTTTTTCTATCAAAATTGAGATCTCCTTGCCACTGTCCGAATAATAAGATACATGCCCCGTTCTTTGGACAGGGATTCAAAAAATACGATGACAGGAATGTAACATGGCCGCCTACCTGAGTTGTCGCTCACTCGCTCACAGGAGGATATATATATAAAGCCAAAGTTTAATTTGCAATACATATGCATAATTTTCATAAAAGTTCCTCCACCCAACACAGATCTACCGTAATCCAGTTACCTCACGTAGATATAATTACAGTATGGAGCCTGTCATCTCCGTCGATACAAACTTGACCCTAGCGTTGCGAAGCACAAAATTCCCGCTAGGCCTAACCGACCTGAGATCATCAAAACAGGGACTGGAATTACCTGGAGTCCGAATCATACATGGTACCGTACATTAGGAAAGTCCCTAACACAACTCTAGTAGAGACACAATCTCCTATAGAAGAAAAACCACTTCGTAAATCATTTTTACTGAAGAATATACCAGCCCTGGAAAAATGCGTACCTGCCATTGTCACGGTACATCGGAACTCATCACGACTCGACAAGACAACTCCTACTTCCGCTACAGCGGCGTAACAAGAATATAGTCCTGCCTACCCATCAAAAATATACAATATAGGACTGATTCTACTTGTCCTAATAATATGTAATACATATGAATTCAGGCCATAAACATAATAAGCAAATTAATCTATTTTCTGGCCCTAAGAAATAGGTACGGACATGGGTGTCATATCCATGCGCCGAATTAATATCAAGAACGATTACTCCTATAATCAAAAGGGTAAAACAATTATGGATTATCTAGCCTTCCCCATAGACAGCATTTTCATACACAAATGAATGAATGTCTATATCTTTTCCATATTAAATAGCCATATCGATTTTTGTAATATGTGCGTCAAAATATGCACGCAACAGATTACCACACCCCTCGGGAAAAAAAAATGGTACATTTTTTTTTTTTGAAATACATCTAGGAGCAACATACAATAGGCTCACAACGCACCCATAACAATGCGCAGATGATAAGCATAAGTTTTCTGACCTTAGAGAAAGTATTTCTCTAAGTATAAATATTTCCAGAGAGGTGTCACCAACGCATACTACAATATTAGCAATGACACAATTTGTACATTAGTTTATACATAAATTTCATCTAAGATATCTTAACATCATGATCATCAAAGACGAAAAAACATTGAAAAATCAGCGGTGAATAAATATCAATGAACCGCTAAGTAGTGTTACAATCAATATATGATATTACATATGTGTACACATTTCAACATAGGAACAACTGTATCAAAGTTGTATAACAGTTATGAATCATGTGGGCATCTAGACAAAATATCTGCCATCACATTTTCTGACCCACGGATAGCTCGCACCGAAAAAATGAAATGGCTGCAGAGCAATCGCGTAACGCGTTGATCTCGCGCTCTTCAGATTTTTACTCTGAATAGCCGTAAGAGCTTTCTGGTCAGTTTCCACAATGAAATGCGCGCCAAGAAGAAATCTTTGCAGTTTAAGGATTGACCAAACCATAGCCAATAATTCACGGTCTAGGACCGAGTAATTCTTCTCTGCGGCATTTAATTTCCGAGAAATATACATCACAGGATGCAGAGTTCCGGAGTACTCTTGCATTAGTGCTGCTCCAATCCCGGTGGATGAAGCGTCACTACGAAGAATAAATGTCTTATCCTTAGAAGGCAATACTAGGATAGGTGAAGTAGAAAACATAGTTTTAACCTTATCCAAAGAGGATTGACATTCTTGAGTCCAGTGGACTACATTAGGAGACCCTTTCTTTAGCAAGGAAGAAAGAGGTGACATAATGGAGGACAGATTCGGAATGAATCGTCCATAAAAATGTATTAGACCTAAGAGACTTCGTACTTGCTTTTTAGTCTTAGGAATAGAAATGTTAAGTATCTTACTTGTATTATGGTCTTCTGTTTTTAGGAACCCATGACCAACACGGTGTCCTAAGAAAGATATTTCGCTAAAACCAATACATGCTTTCGATGGTTTCGCTGTCAGGTTATGCTCGCGTAAGATAGACAATAGTTCATTTATCCCATTATAGTGATCGTTCCAAGTATCACTGAAAAGACAGATGTCATCAAGATACGCAATGACATCTGAGCGATGAGATAGGATTCGACGCATCATGCGTACGAATGTTGCAGGGGCGTTCATAAGACCAAAAGGCATGAAATTCCATTGGAATAGACCCCTAGGCGTCGAAAAAGCAGTAAACGGTTTGGCGTGTTCGGATAATGGAACTTGCCAATATCCCTTAGACAAATCGAGTTTAGTAAAGAAATGAGAATTCGATAGTCTCGTAAGTAGCTCTTCTAGTAAAGGCATAGGTTCAGCATCAAATTTCGTCACTTGGTTCAATTTGCGATAATCCACGCAAAGACGTATGTTATTGTCTTTTTTTCGTACAATAACCATCGGCGAAGAATATGCTGATGTGGATGGTTCAATAATTTTTAACTCTATCATCTCATCCAACTCTTTCTCTACCTGTGCTTGAAAATGTATCGGGATAGGATACGGTCTGACTCTTATAGGACTATGGTCAGTAAGAATAATGTCATGTTGAATGACATCAGTTTGACCAGGAATGTCAGTAAGGACATCCTGAAATTGTTCTAACATAGTAGAAACTTGTTTCTGCTCTCCTGGAGATAATTCTGGAGAAATTGCAACATCTTTCCATGATTCATTAGAGTGAAGAGGAATCATTGGAAAAGGTAAATTTACATCCGAGAAACTCGTTTCCTCATCCTGTATTACTGACAGAGATGAGTACTGTCCATGTTGGACTGGAAAATCGTCCGTTGCCTGGAAAACAGGTTGTAAATAATCAGGACGTTCATGGAATTCCGTGAGCATGTTGATGTGGAAGGTTTTACGCTTCCCATCAATATCGACGATATAGTCAACGTCGGAAACTTTTGATATTATATCGTACGGACCTTTCCAAGAAATAAGAAGTCTATTTTCCCTACAAGGTAGCAAGACAAATGCTTTGTCACCTGGACAAAGTTGTCGCAAACATCTCTTTTTATTGGCAAATTCCCTTGCCTTCTGTTTCGCAAATTCAGAAGAAGCAGTTGCCAATTTGCATGCTTCAATAATCTTGTGTCTAAGTGCGATGACATATTCATAAGAGGATTTTGTGTCATCGACAATATTATCAGCAGTTATAAGATCATGAAGTAAGGACATAGGACCTTGCGGTTTCGTGCCAAAGACAAGTTCAAAGGGAGAAAATCCTGTATGTTCGTTGGCGACCTCTCTATATGCAAAGAGAGCCGCGGGTAAAACCCTATCCCAATCCTGAGGATGATCTTCTGTTATCTTACCTAGTAGGTTTTTCAGAGTTATATTCAGACGTTCCACCATCCCATTGGACATAGGATGATAAATACTACTCAGCGATCTCTCTATCTTAAGAGTCGACATTACTTGAGACATGGTATCCGATATGAGTTGGGTACCATGGTCGGATAATATTTCTGCTGGAAATCCCAGACGAGAAAATATTAACCAAAGAGCATCTGCGACATCAGCAGTAGTTATGCTCTTTAGAGGAACAGCCTCCGGCCAACGTGTGCACATATCAACACACGTCAAAATAAATTGGTGTCCTCTAGCAGACTTTATCTTAAATGGACCAATGATATCTATCGCCATTTTTTGAAATGGTCGAATTGGAATGTCTGCAGCCTGAATAGGTGCATCATGGCATGGACCTCTGGATTTAATCTCTTGACATACTTTACAAGATCGACAATAGATTCGTATGTCCTTATTCACAGCAGGCCAAAAGAAAGATTGAAGAACTCTAGCTTTAGTACGGGAAAAACCCATATGTCCAGCACTCTGCGAATCATGAGCGTGCTGTAAGATTTTAACTCTCATATTTTTAGGCACAAGGATTTGAGAATGAATGGACTTAGCGGAGTCTTGTACCATACGTACAAGTACGCCATTCTTCATCGTAATCCAAGATTTACGATTTGTATCCTTATTCGGATCACCTTTTGTTGCCAGAGTAAAGAATTTCTTTAGAGTAGGATCATCTTCCTGCTGTTTTATAAAGGAATCATGGGAAATCTCCAAGGGATCATCTTGGATCTGCGCATCATTATCTTCAGAATGTGAAGATTGCGGCATATTAAGAGCTTGAGCCCTAGTGATTACTGCATTAGCAGATTGCATATTAACATTTTCCCAATTAGAAATTTGTTGTGGAGTGCATTCTTTCACTCCATGAATGCGACCGATGATAAGATCAGCGATCGGATTCGGCAAGAGACATGCTTGCACCTCTCTTGTAAAGAAAGGCGTAGCAATATTGATAATGGCAGTGGAGTACTTCTCCAATGTGCCACCAAATGTTACACATTTGACTATATTGCCTGTAGCTCGAGAAGGATTTACGAGTGATTGCCTCACTCCGATGGTAGTGCACCCCGAATCGAAAAGAATTGATACCGGAGTACCATCTATTAGGCCCCTATTAAAGACAAGAGCACCCCTTCCATTATGCGCGATTGACGCATGGAGCGCGGGAAGCGGGTGACCGCAGCTTAAAGTAGAAACTGTGGTTGGATCGAATAATGTTTTGCATTGCGAACACTGAGATGCTCTAGCAAAATCGAAAGCGGAATTTGCTACACTATTGGAGTCTTTTTTATCATTATTCTGATTATCGGTGTCGTGGAACTCCTGTTGTGCAGAGTTAGCCTGGTAATAAGATTTACCATGTCTTTTGTGTTGTGATCTACCTCGGTTATAATTGTCTCTATAATTATTATTGCCTCTGTTATAACCCCTATTTGGGTTTGAATCATAATATTCATGATCATAATCATCACGCTCATTATATTGAGTATCCCTGTAATATTGTTTTTTTTTTGTCTCCATGAAGCACTTGGGTAGTTCCTATAGCTACTCCCTTTTCGAGAATTTCTAACATTATGGGTACCCCTCGCGTGTCGAGGACTATCAGCTCGATTCCAGTTCTTCGAAGAAGAACTCTGATTTGAGTGGTTATCTTGGTTTTGATGCTTATTCCAATTAACCTTTTTTATCAAATTTATTTTTAGCTCCTTGGAATTTGTGTGAGTAATTCTGATTATATTCTGTTGCCGAAGCAACTGGCATACTCTCTTTAATGTTAGAGTTACTAAGAATCATGTCAGGGTGTGCCGTGGCATACTGGTCACAATATTCTTCCATTTGCTTTAATGTACTAGGTTTACGCTCATGTAAGAACTCTAGGAATGATTTATTTACCGAAGACATGACCTTGTCTCTTAGCAATAAATCCGTAAGACCATCAAATGTTTTCTCTCTGTTTTTTGGATAATTCAATCCATCGTGAAAGTGTAATTCGTGCTTTTGAGATGAATTCTGAGAATTCTACACCTACCTCAGGTCTCATTGTTTTAAACAAAAGACGATAACCTTCCTCAGACAGCTGATATCTCTTTATCAAAGCTGCCCTAACAGCATCATAATTATCCTTGTCGGCCTCTTCGACGAAATATAACTTACTCAGAGACTCCCCTTTTAGATTTTCAGAGAACTGATTCACATACTGTGATTTGTCAACATTATGAGCACGACAAGCACGTTCAAATCTATCAAGCCAGAATGCTATATCATCACTGGCAGAGTTGAACGCTGGTACCTTGACCTTGTACACAAAGGGTTTACCATTACCACTAGATGCCTGATTAACATTACTCATACTTGTCAATTTTAATTTCTCTAACTCAAATTCATGTTCTCTTATTGCTTTTCTCTCTTCAGCTTCTCTATCTAATCTTTTCTGTTCTGCAGCAGCTTCTAATTTCTTCTGTTCTGCAGCAACTTCTAATTTCTTCTGTTCTGCAGCAACTTCTAATTTTTTTTGTTCAGCTGCAGCAGCAGCAGCAGCTTCTAATTTCTTCTGTTCTGCATCAAATCTCCTTTCCTCCACTTGCATCTGCAATTTCTTTAGTTCAGCAGCAGTATCAGCTTCTTTTTCTAATCTTTTTTCTTCAGCTAGAGCTTTCCTCTCTTCAGCAGCAGCAGCAGCTTTTCTCTCTTCAGCAGCAGCAGCAGCTTTTCTCTCTTCAGCAGCAGCTTCTAATTTTTTTTCTTCTATTTGAAGTTTTCTCTCCTCAGTCGCAGCTTTTTTTCCTCAGCAGCAGCGTTTCTCTCTTCAGCAGCTAATGCTTTGTCATATTGAGCAACAGCCCATTGTTCTAAGTCTTTCCCAGTCTTATCAAGGGATTTTCCTTGTGCAATAAAGTAATCTAATGTAGACATCTTGTCTTCTTAAATCAGAAACCTGAAAAAGTAAATAAATTACCTTATTTCACTTTAATGGGAGACAAGTCTATACCATAGACTTAGTCTTAGTGAAAACTTGTATGGTTTATAATACCCAATGATAACTTGAGTACCTGTGGACAACAATAACTGTATCTCAAATACTGTGGGAGACAAGCCTTACAAAGGTCTTGTATACCTTAATGTAATCAATGATCACTTGAGTACCTGTGGAAAATAATCATCAAGTACTGATCTGTACTATACTATAAGTGTATACAACTATACCTCCTATGTCATATGTCAACTAAAGACATTACAAAGGACAAACAAGAAAAGACAATCTGAAAACATTTGCAGAGATCAAATTAAATTAAATAGGAGAAATGAAAAAAATGATCACAGAAACCGTGATGATAACTGCAATAAGATAACAAGACAAATAACGCCACAGTGTATAAACATAAGGGTGTAAAAAACTGAAATGAAAGGAAGGATGAGACCTACAATTATACAAACAAATCAAACAAAAATAAAGAACAGAAAAAATGTTACAAATACAAATATGAAACAGTCGTCACAACTAACCAAATATTTGCAAACTATGTTGCATGCAAATTTCAATTAAGAAATTGCTCCCTATAGAACGCCAGAACAAGACCAATATCACTCGGTATTTCCGCAAAGACATAACAATCACACATATAAACAAATAATATATAAACATAAATATATATAAATCATCAATGTGTGTATCATATCATGCAATGTGTTGTAGTTGCAATGTATAGTACTGTGTGCTCAGTTTTAATAAATTAGACTACCACTTTATTGAGTAATAGATTTGCATTCTAACTATTACACTGTCCAATTTTTTTGAGCACATTAGAAGATCCACCGATGAAATTTGCACATTCTGTTCAACATTGCTCTTCTATTACAGCTAAACAATCACTGGTTTAGAACACTGACTGTATTGTGCCAAATGTCAACAAGTGCTGTCCCAGATATTGCTACACTTGTCAGAACAGGTCAAGCTGACATTGATTGTATAGCTGTCCTACTGGTGTTGATGTGGTCAAACAAATGTTCTTGTAACTGTAAAATGTGATTCTCAACACAAGACTGCGTAGGCTGGACCCAGGGATCTGGCTCACCACTGTAAAGTTGCTTTCACACACAAACAATGTACTGTAAAATGTCAGTCTGTAAAGAAGTATCAGTTGTATACTGTAAACCTTCTTTAAAGTGTGGTGTCACTACTGTATGTGTCCATGGTAGTGTACAGAGTTGTCGAGATCAGGCATGCTCCAGTCTACCCAGCTGTAAATGGGTAACTCACCCTAGTCCTAAGTTAGGGAAGGCAAAGGCAGCTGTAAACAGTAGTTTCCCTCTAAGGCTCCAGGGGAAGCAGGCCCTAAACTTGGTCACTTCAACCGACGCAGGATGGTGTAGATATGGGTAGAAGTGTAGAGTGTGTTTACCGCGAATGGTGTACTGTTCGTGTTCTGACCAATCTAAACACTCATTCACTTGTGTCTACAAGGCACCAATGCAGACTGCTGGAATCTTTGTTTACACAGTTTATTTGGACGCTCACACTGGGACATAACGAGTAAATCATGGGTATGTTGACATATCAATTTGCAGGCATACATAGTAGATCCTATGTCATGGCACATTCATAAATAATAGGTAGTACATCAATGGCCGCATCCCCTATCTGACTAAGCGCGTCAGTGAAGGCGGATCGGTAAGTAACTAAAGTTGCTTTATATTCACAGTTTATCATATAGTGAAACCACGATAAGGGGTTTCTATCAAAATTGAGATCTCCTTGCCACTGTCCGAATAATAAGGTACATGTTCCGTTCTTTGGACAGGGATTCAAAAATACGATGACAGGAATGTAACATGGCCGCCTACCTGAGTTGTCGCTCACTCGCTCACAGGAGGATATATATATAAGCCAAAGTTAATTTGCAATACATATGCATAATTTCATAAAGTTCCTCCACACAGATCTACCGTAATCCAGTTACCTCACGTAGATATAATTACAGTATGGAGCCTGTCATCTCCGTCGATACAAACTTGACCCTAGCGTTGCGAAGCACAAAATTCCCACTAGGCCTAACCGACCTGAGATCATCAAAACAGGGACTGGAATTACCTGGAGTCTGAATCATACATGGTACCGTACATTAGGAAAGTCTCTAACACAACTCTAGTAGAGACACAATCTCCTATAGAAGAAAAACCACTTCGTAAATCATTTTTACTGAAGAATATACCAGCCCTGGAAAAATGCATACCCGCCATTGTCACGGTACATCGGAACTCATCACGACTCGACAAGACAACTCCTACTTCCGCTACAGCGGCGTAACAAGAATATAGTCCTGCCTACCCATCAAAAATATACAATATAGGACTGATTCTACTTGTCCTAATAATATGTAATACATATGAATTCAGGCCATAAACATAATAAGCAAATTAATCTATTTTCTGGCCCTAAGAAATAGGTACGGACATGGGTGTCATATCCATGCGCCGAATTAATATCAAGAACGATTACTCCTATAATCAAAAGGGTAAAACAATTATGGATTATCTAGCTTTCCTATAGACAGCATTTTCATACACAAATGAATGAATGTCTATATCTTTTCCATATTAAATAGCCATATCGATTTTTGTAATATGTGCGTCAAAATATGCACGCAACAATAGGTGTTATGCTCCTTTATGACAATCATACCTATTCTTGTAGTTTTACACCCCTCTGACAGTCTATCACATGGTGGATCAATCTTTAGGCTTTGCCTCATGTTCGCTATAGACCTACTCATGTCCAGACATATATTATTATTTCACATTCAATTTTTATATAAAATACAGGTTAATAAATGTCAAGCTTACCACAATTTTCAATGAAATATACACAGAGACGATGACTGACACAGTTTCGATCTGTTTTATTGCCCAGGCTGCTTATAACTTGTAGTTTAAAGCACAGCCTGCTTTCATCTATCACTGTTGAAAATTTTCTCAGAAATGGCGTCCCCTTAACGCTTATTCTGACAATATCGATTCAGTTAGCCAATCACTTAATTTTACAAGGGTAAACAGTCTTTTCAAAAATATCATTCAAACTTTTCCTACGTTACTTAGGCTATTTATGTTTATTCAAAGGTCAGCCAATAATATTAAGTCTCACTTCAAATGTCACCCAATCAGATTCACTGTACCATCCCAGCCTATCTGTCACCTACTTTTTTTCCAAAAAAATATGAGATCCAATCTAAGCAGATATGACTTGACCTGACAGTATCTCTGATCTCTATGTATTGTTTTATCAATATTTAATTAGTTAAGGGACTATTTAGATAACTAATAACATATTCTTGGTCAGCATGTCTTCAGGTACACGAATATACAATTTTTAAGGGGCTATGTGGGTTGGTTCAAAATTGTTGGTTGTTTATTTTTAAACTACCTCCTGTTCACTTCTTTTCTCATGTACTTACGAGATAATTACGAGAGCTTAGATCATTCATAATAAGAGCTTAACATGTTTCCATGACGTAGTGTCCACAATTCTAACTTTTCTCATTGTATTTGGGGAAACCCCTAAGGCAAGGCTTGCCCCTGTGCTAGTGTTGGCTTTTAGTTTAAAATCAATGCGAAACCAATTAGCATTTCATCTATCCTTGCCCCTCCTCGTTCCACAATGCATTTTAGGCAAATATTTTCTTAGAACTAGAAAAAGTGGTTGTTTATGTCAAGGACGAATTGGAAAAATTGGGTACCGTTTTGTTCGGCTATTCGTTAGCAAATAATAATCTGAAGGCGTAGGCGATACCAACCGTTCTAGCAGAAAATTCTTTTGTACTTTCTTATCTTTGCCTTTATGCCCTATATTGTTATATATTAATTTAGGTATTGTATTTAGAAATTCACTACAATCATCAAGACAAGAGATGGACAGGAAAGGGTATCAGAGTGTATCATCAAGACAAGTGATGGACAGGAAAGGGTATCAGAGTGTATCATCAAGACAAGAGATGGACAGGAAAGAGTCTATCAGAGTGTATCATCAAGACAAGAGATGGACAGGAAAGGGTATCAGAGTGTATCATCAAGACAAGAGATGGACAGGAAAGGGTATCAGAGTGTATCATCAAGACAAGAGATGGACAGGAAAGGGTATCAGAGTGTATCATCAAGACAAGAGATGGACAGGAAAGAGTATCAGAGTGTATCATCAAGACAAGAGATGGACAGGAAAGAGTCTATCAGAGTGTATCATCAAGACAAGAGATGGACAGGAAAGGGTATCAGAATGTGTCATCAAGACAAGAGATGGACAGGAAAGGGTATCAGAGTGTACCATCAAGATAAGAGATGGACAGGAAAGAGTCTATCAGAGTGTATCATCAAGACAAGAAATGGACAGGATAGGGTATCAGAGTGTACGATCAAGACAAGACATGGACAGGAAAGAGTCTATAAGAGTGTATCATCAAGACAAGAGATGGACAGGAAAGAGTCTATAAGAGTATCATCAAGACAAGAGATGGACAGGAAAGGATATCAGAGTGTATCATCAAGACAAGAGATGGGCAGGAAAGTGTCTATCAGAGTGTATCATCAAGACAAGAGATGGACAGGAAAGTGTCTATCAGAGTGTATCATCAAGACAAGAGATGGACAGGAAAGTGTCTATAAGAGTGTATCATCAAGACAAGAGATGGACAGGAAAGAGTCTATGTGACAAATTTACCGTGATACAACGTTAAAATATCTCCAAATATAAAGATAAAGTGTAGGGATAAAAATAATGCGTAAGATACTAGGAGACATGCTCGCCCATGCCCGCATTTCCTACCGCCATTCAAACTAACTAGTTAGACGTGCAGTCGAAACGATTTACCCTTTTGTAGACGGGAGGGAAACGGAGATCAAAAAAGGAAAAATATGACTGAACACGTGTTTGAATCTAGCAAGGCTAAAAGACGCAATTGGTAGTAAAAGAAAAAAAAAATTCACGTCACTAGTTGCCACAATGTAAGGAAATGGACAAAAAAAGACCTTAGCTCTTATTCGCAACAGTCATTTCTTGGACGTTTTTACGATACTTGGTCGTTTATTTGAATTCAGCGGCAAACGCCGTAGAGAAGGTTCTCGAACAAATTTCAAAAAACTAACTTGAGAAAAAATATGTTTTTTCTTAATATTAAAGTTATGAATATAAAACCTAGCTAGTTTGATAGCCCATCTTGAGCAGAGAACTAATATACTTTCAATTATACAGACGGATAGATAACAAGGAAGATATTGACAAAAGACAAATGTGTTGTTCATATCAGACTAGCGACTGTACTGTTCATGCTTTCACTAAAGTTTCAAAATTTTTGTCCTTGAGACACGCAAATGCAAAAATCAAGCTGTAATGCAAGAGAGGGGGAAGGTGGAGAATTGTGGCTAAAATTAACTTAGAAGGCAGATGTGTGCAGGGTATTGCATGAAGTTGGTCCAAGAACCAAGCGTGTTTTTTTATGAAAAAAAACACGAATTCAAGTAAGTGTTCGCTCTAGGTCCCCTCTAGGTCCCAAGTTCAGGGTCTAGAGACAAACAAAATATATGGACGCCTAACTAAGACTATGGAAGGCGGATCTATTATTGAAATCAGTGGGAACATATCACCTATCTTATTGAATAAAGGAAACTATTGAACATATCTCAGATGCAATGCAGTCTTGGGGAACTAGTACTATATGAAAACAACTGGGTAAGATGTGCTGTGTGGTCAGAGAGATCTGACCCATTCTGTGTAATGTTGATGTGTTGTGCTGTGTGTAAGAGTGGTCCAGTAAATAGAGTACTGACACAGCACAAATTTTGTTTCAGAATTGTGAGTTTCTGTTGTGGCACTAGGGTAGTGCCACATAAGTAATCAAGATTGCACAAGCAGATGTGTGTGCAGCCAAACAGTGTGTCGGTGCAGTCTACCATTGTATTCTAGCTACCGAGAGGAGTGGGCCACCGGAATCCAGCATTAGATCTTCACAGACAAGATGAGTGATTTAGTGGCCTGCTGAGGATTCACCATACTCCTAAAGAATTTATAAATATTTCCCCATCACAATATACTGAACTTTGGGAAAGATACATTTATTAAAGTTTATAAGACCATGATCAAAGCTTGTTCTAGTCACAGAGTGGGTGTGATGACACCACCCCAACAACACATCCAGTAATAGTTTCCCAGAGACACTATAAATATAATTAATATTAACCAGTCTGATAAAATACTTATGTACACACATTCCATTTTATTATGCCATATATTTATGCATTCCATTTATAAATCCATAACATTTCATACGTTCTGACTAAAATAAAACATTGGTTCAGAACAAATAAATTTAAAGAAAATTTTAATATTTAAACTAAAACAGCCTGAGTTAGTTCAGTGTGTTATAGAATTTTATTAATATTATTAGACATTAATTATCTGTGTGTGTTTGTATATTCTACTACAACACATTACATTTCAGTACCCTAGACTTTTAACGTAGCTACATTCATATTAGTAAAAAAGATATGTTTGAGGTCGTAAGTGGTAGTACGAAGGGCCTTCTGTAATTCACATCTACATTTATCTCAGGAGCCTTCACAGCTAGAAAACGAAGATGGCTGTATACCGCTCCACCTATGTCCCAGTCTTGACATACGGATGCGAGTCATGGGCAATGACTACAACCCATAAAAGCCAGATCCAAACCTCAGAAATGAGGTATCTGAGGAAGGTGGTTGAAGTAACAAGAAGAGACATGGTACGCAACCAGACGATACGTCAAGGCCTTAAATCCTACCCCCTGCAGACCCAAGTAGAACAGTCCCAATTAAGATGGTTTGGCCATGTCTGCAGAATGGGAGA
Source organism: Oreohelix idahoensis (assembly GCA_024509875.1). Taxonomy (NCBI): domain Eukaryota; kingdom Metazoa; phylum Mollusca; class Gastropoda; order Stylommatophora; family Oreohelicidae; genus Oreohelix; species Oreohelix idahoensis. The sequence continues at coordinate 693,164 of JAMPIV010010237.1, read as the reverse complement.
AGATCGGATACCACGACAAGCATGGGAAACAAAGAGCCAAGGATCCAGACCCCGAGGACGACCCAGAGTCCGCTGGGAGGACAACATTAGACAATCTTTGAAGGATCGAGGACTAGAATGGAACCAGGCCAGGAGGAAGACAGCCGATAGGATAGTCTGGCGCTCTCTCTTCCAAACCTCTACACCTCACGGTAGAAGGGGAACGACTAAGTAAGTAAGCCTTCACAGCTGACCTCATACATTACACTAGGTAACACAACAACCATACAGTACCATCAAAAACCACTACAGTCTATAAGAGTGTATCATCAAGACAAGAGATGGACAGGAAAGTGTCTATAAGAGTGTATCATCAAGACAAGAGGCAGAAAACGTTGCAGATTCACTGCATCCAGCCTTCGATGCAAAGATAGCAGCTATTCGGAGTCAATCAATACCCTTTAGCTCCCCGAGGAGCATAGGCCTTCAACAAACACATGCCAAGTCTCCCTGTCCTGTGCCATCCGCTTAAGTTCTTTCCATGTTTTCCTCATCATGTTCACTTCTGTATCCAGTTCTCTTCTCCGCGTGTTTTTTGATCTACCTCTGCCTCTCTTTCCCTGTGGATTCCAGTACAAGGACTGCCTTGTAATTCTATCACCAGGTTTCCCCAAAGTGTGTCCTATCCATCGCCAGCGTCTTCTTCTCAACTCTTGTTCCACTGGCACTTGTCTGGTTCTTGTCATCAATTCCACATTTGTGACTTTGTCATACTATTTCAGTCCTTCTATTCTACGCAAGCACCCGTTTATAAAAGTCTGTAGCTTTTTAGTTGTTGTTTTTGTTGCTCTCCATGTCTCAGAGCCATACAATAGGACTGACTTGACATTTGAAGATTCTTATTTTCGTGTTGGACGAATTCTCTTGACCTCCATATGTTTCCCAATGCAATGAAAGCGCCTCTTGCTTTTTGTATTCTTATTTTGATATCATTGTCTGTGGGAGCCGCGCTGGTGTAATGGCTTCGGCGTTGTACTGGCGACCAGGTGTTCATGGTTCAAACCCGGGCGTCAGCGTTTGAAGAAATGTTTACGGCCGGAAATTTGACTGAACAACCTGAACGGCTCCTGTGATAAACCCTCTGTGGATGGGAAGGAGCGAAGCTCCTGACCGGGTTGGAAGGAAATTCCTCAGGTTCCCCAGCCTCGCAATGACATGTCATTGGGCCGAAGGGCTGAAAGCCCAAGTGCCGCTGGTTAAGAAAAAAAAAAAAAAAAAATATCATTGTCTGTCCCTCCAACTTTGTCTATATTACTACCAAGATATGTGTACGATTCTACACCCTTTAGTGGTGTTTCTTCTTCAATCTTGTTATCATTTCTTGCATTTATTCTCATAATCTTTGTCTTTTCCCTGTGTATTATCAGGCCCACTTGTTGTGATCTCTCATCGATAATTTTCATTTTCTCTTGCATCTGATTATGGTTATGGGACAGAAGAGCCAAGTCATCTGCAAAATCCAGATCATCAAGCTGTTTAGTCAGATTCACTGGATTCCATTTCTGTTGTGTGATGTCGATATTTTCATAACCCATAATTTCATAATGCTAGTAAGAAAAGAAACGGAGACAAGAGGCATCCCTGTCTCACCCCCGTTCTTATCCAAAACGGTTCTGTAAGTTGTCCTTCATGAAGAACTCTGCATGTCATGTAGTCATAGGTCTTCCTTATTAAGTTAATGATCTTCATGGGAACTCCATAATGCCTCATCAGTTTCCAAAGTGATTCTATGTCTACACTGTCAAATGCCTTTTCATAGTCCACGAATCCGATGTAAAGCGGTGAATTCCCTTTCAGACTTTGTTCAACTATTATTCTCAATGTGGCTATCTGGTCTGTACAGGATCTGTTTTCGAAAACCTGCTTGTTCATCTCTCAGTTTCTTGTCTATGGACTCTTTTAATCTCTCAAGGATAATCCTGTTTAATACTTTTCCTGGCACTGATAGTAAGATTATTCCTCTATAATTTGTGCACTCTTGTAAATTTCCCTTCTTAGGCAACTTGACCAAATAACCATCCTTCCATTCTTCTGGTAAGCTATTCGGAGTGATGTTATATATTTCTTGTTATATTTCTGTTACTGTCTTGTTATAGACTTGTTATTGTCTTTTTATATTCTTGTTAATATCTTGTTATTGTTTCCTTCATTCCTTCCTTTGTCTGCTGCTTATGGAGCATTGGGTGGGCGCATTCTCTTAGTGTCTTTATGTTGTCTTCTTATCTTGTTATAGCTCTGCGGCACGCAAGAACCAAAATACAATACATGGGCGGGGCGCGGGGAGTGGAAGGGGCGTGAAGATACACAAAAACTGAAGCAAGGTTGTTTGTTTAAAGATTCCACCTTGTAGTTGTTTGATATAGAACAGGATATGTCAATGTTGGTGTTTACTCAAGCTTTCTCATCACACTTTGGCGGAACGCTGTTGATCGTATGATCGTTTGTTTTGCTGTTGTTTTCTTTGGATTCTGCTGGGAGATTAAAGGGCCAGTTTGTTTGCCCAAATGTTGTGTTACAAGTGTTTTGTGTTTGATCACTGTTTGGTCCAACACTTTGGTTAGCAAGTGGTGAAATTCGCTGGCCAACATTGGGCGCAGACATGATAGAGCTTTCTCGAAGGTCTGTGGCACAGTTTATCTGAGAATGGGACTCTTGTGTGGTCTCTTCTTTACATATCATATTGTTTGTTGTCTGCTGTTATCAAGTCTTTCACTTCCTGTTCCGGTTTCTTCTTCTTTGCTTCGTCTGACTGACGAAGCCATTCGTGACCATCACGCCTGGTGAAGTCTTATAGGGCAGCAACATATTGTCTCCACTTTGCTTGGTTGTTCCAGTTTATTGTCGCCAAATTTTGAGACGACATTAGCTTATCGCAGGACATAGATTGTGTGTATGCGTGTTTGTAATTAGTTTCTTGGCGTTGTTACATCTTTCTTGTATAATATGTTGTCTGTTAATTGAATATTGTTTTTTCGCGTGTCTGCTTGTCGTTTGTTATTTTCCCGTAGCTCTTCTATATTTCCAATGATTGTTACCTGTGTGTGACCGTGACTGACGAATGGTAATCCTAAACATTTTGTATTTCTAGTGTATTTGTCATGTATTAAATCGACTCTAATACCATTTTCTTCGCCTTTGTTTTTGTTTTTTTTAAAACAGTCTTTCGGGAAGTTGCAGTTAAGTACACTCTTTTGAGATATTCAGCGCGTCATGGGCAATGACTACAACCCACAAAAGCCAGCTCCAAACCTCAGAAATGAGATATCTGAGGAAAGTGGTTGAAGTAACAAGAAGAGACATGGTCCGCAACCAGACGATACGGCAAGGCCTCAAAACCCAATCCCAGCAGACCTAAGTAGAACAGTCCCAACTACAATGGTTTGGCCATGTATGCAGACAAATATGGGAAACCGAACTGGGTTAGCCATGTCCTCAGAAAGGACACTGACATATCACCAGAACTACTATGCTATGTACCCCAGAAGGACCGCCAAAGAGAGGCAGACCAAAGACTCCCTGGCGGAGAACAGTGGAGGCTGAGATGCAAAGCATGAACCAGAGTTGGGGCTCGGCACGAAGGATGGCCACCGATTGAGCAAAATGGAGACAGTTTGTTGCTGCCCTATAAGACGCCATTAGGCGAGATGGCCACTGACTGCTTTGTCACTCAGGGGCTAAGGATCCAAGAAGAAGAACAGCCAGGGATCCAGTTAAATGGGAGGGCAATCCCTGAAGGGCCGAGGACTAGATTGGAACCAGGCCAGGAAGAAAACAGCCGATAGGATAGTACGGCGCTCTCTCTTGCAAATATCTACACCACAGGGAAGAAGAGGAAGGACTAAGCAAGTAGTAAATAGAGATATTCAGCATTGTCCGTGAGAATAGTTACTGTCATCTACAACCATTGTCTTTATGACATCCTAGCTGACTTGTGGGTAGCTGTACTGTATGTACACTTGTCTATGTGGTGATGTTTATGTATGTGTGGTCACGTGTCTGAGAATCTCCAGCTGTCTGGTGTGGTATATGCATGCGTCTGTCATGTTGTGTATAAGCACTGGCTGCCTCCTTGTGTAAGAGAGCTTTGCCGAGGCACGCTCCGTTCAACTTTAAACGCACGGTCTTTAGTTATATCAGGGCTATCTGTCTGGTGTGTTGGTGTTGTATGGGAGTGAATATACATGTGTCTATCTAAATATGTGTTTATATTTGGCTGGATGTATATATGTTTTTGTATCTGGTGTTAGCTATATAGCTGGTATAAGTGTATGTCTGGTGTTCGCTGTCTAGTGTAGATATATGTGTGTGTATTTTTCTGTCTGTAGATATGTAGCGAGTTCGTTTATATATGTCTGTGTTACTTGTCTGGCTTGTATGTATATTTGTCTTTGTTTTTCATGCGCGTGCTGGCTTGTATGTATATTTATGTCCATGCCCCGTATAGTACCCGGTGGTCTGTGATGAGACAAAGAATTTGGTTGGCTGCTCCATAAGTCATGTGGTACAAGGCAACTAATATGTAGTTATGCACGGGGCAGACAACTGTAGCAGCGTGGGTGTTTCTTTTATTATCTATTTTAACTAGGTGACTGAGGCAGGCCTAGTTATCTATCATTCACTTTCTTTTTTATCTTTCCTCCAAGTGAGACTATTTCTCCTACTGGCCCCCTTGTTCCGCCAGAGATGGTGATTCCTGGATGATATAAGGTTCGTCTTTTGTTCAACCCAGACCACGTTCTTCCCTCCTTGGTGGTGAGCAGCGACTGATGCGTATAGGGTGTTCTATTATTTCTATCTCTCCCATTACTCACTTCTAATAACTCTCCATTCCTTAATCTCTTCACACATCAAAGCAACCGGAGTGATGTGGTTCAATTTCGAAAACAACTTTTATTTACATAAGATAATCCAAGATCAACCAACATAATTCATCAGATACAGTTCCAATTACAATGTCCTCAAGTCTTCCACTTGATTCAATCAAATATCTCAAAGCATATATATATATATATATATATATATATATATATATATATATATATATATATATATATATATATATATATATATATATATATATATATATATATATATATATATTGTTTCTCCTGTAGCCTCTTGCATATTTCGTTGTATACCTAGCCTACTAAAGTTCCTTCTCATTTTACACGATTTTTCTCACATTTTCTACAACAGTTCTAAATCCTTGGAGTCATGTTCTCACCCAATCTCAACCTAGTTAGGTTTAACTCCTTTAAATGCAGCATATAAGATTTCAATAGCTACACCTGAAATAATCAACCAATGTCCAACGCCAAAATGGCCTCCACCATACTTACTCTAATATGAGAGAGCGCATAAGATGTTTCATGAATATCAGATTCACTTGTGGTGGCGTCTTCATACTTACTCTTATATGAGAGAGCGCATGATATGTTTCATGAATGTCAGTGCTGTAAACCCTTTGTTCTTGTAGCTAGCTCCCTTAAATAGATGCGTCATTAGCCTGTGACAAAGTTGCTGAAAGTCAAAAAAATAGCTCAAAATTCCTCTTACCGTTTTAAATCGAAGTCCAACACCTAGCACAATCCCTACTGTTCACCCTTATTCTATTCCTAATATGTTCATCTCAGTATTTAACCACAGATAATCTATTCTCCTGAATTCCTATCGCTAAGAAATTCTAAATCTAGCTATCAGTTTCTGGATACGAACACTTGTTGACCACAAGTTCGTTTCTTGAGAGCCCTGGGCGGCACTTCTTGCTTCCGCAAAGTTTCTGATGGGACTGATCTCTTTTCGTCCTTCAATGTCCTATCTGATGATCCACAGTTGTTTTTGAGTGAATGTGATTGGTCTGTTATTCAGTTCACTCACCTATCGCCAGCTACACGCTTAATTCTATGCTGTCCAACTCCGTGAACTGTGCTACATAACTGTTTATTTCTAGTCACTATTTTCACGTGCGTTTTACTCGGCACTCCGTTCTCTTAACTGTAAAGGGCGCTAATAATATTGTTATTCCCCTTAGTACTTTTTAACTTAGTTTCATTAATCCTTCTATATCTCTATTAAAACTGGTCTGATATGCAAATTTGGTAAACTCTAATGATATATACTTAGATTACTTTAAAGTCTAAAAAGGTTCCCTCCCTTACAAAAAAACACTACATTTTTCATTCTTTTATCTCCCATGTAGAACAAATAACTTATCACTTAAATTATTCTGATTTTCTAACCCATTTTTATATACTTCTTTTTACGACATAACGTTGTTCGACTGACTTTAACGCAGCGTATTTTACGTGGTACAATTCCTTGCTCTTTCGGGCTTTTGGGACTGGGATTCGTGTCCTCACGGTGAGGATTACCAGCTAGAGTCCGATTAGCATTCTGAGATGTGATCACACAATGCTGGAACTGATATGTCTTTACCTTGTCATGGGTGCAACTCCTTTTGGTAGAGTCAACACTAATGTAAAAAACAAAAAAAGTCTAGCCACTTTGTGATACTACGGTTCTTTACCTGTCAGGTCAGTCTGTAGCCACTTGGTTTCACGTCTTTGGAGTTTAACCTGTCAGGGTTACCAGCCACTTGTGGTACACGGTCTTTAGAGTATAACCTGTCAGGGTTACCAGAGAGTGAGCAGATGACAGATATCAAGTGGCAGGTAATTAAGAGATATCATCACTATTAGCTTCCAGCATAAGCCCTCAGCAGATTGATGTCAAGCTTTCCTGTGCCATCCATTCGCAATCTTTCCGTGTCTTCCTGATCCCTCTCAAGTCTATCTCCAGTTCCTTTCTCCGCGTGTCTTCCATCTCTTATCCTGGGAGATTCCACTACATGGACTACCTTGTAAAGTTATCAGCAGGTTTCCAAAGTCTGTGCCATATTCAACGCCAGCTTCTTGTTTCCCATCTTGTATTCCACTAACACTTCTTGTCATCAGTTCCACATTAGTGACATTATCATAACGTTTCAATCCTACTGTTCCCATGCAAGCACCAAATTATGAAAGTCTATAGTTTCTTGATTGTTTTTGTTGTTCTCTTTTTCACAGCCAAACAATAGGACGACCATGACATTTGAAGATTCTGATTTGTGTGTAGGACTTTATTTCTGTTGATTGCCATGTATTTCTTAATACAACAAAATCTCTTGCTTTTCGTATTCTCATTTAGGTATCACTGTCTGTTCCGCAAACTTTGTTTGATATTGCTGTCAAGATATATGTAAGAGTACTCATCCTCTCGGGATATTTCGCAAGTGGAAACATGTTATTATTGCTGCATTTATTCTCATAATATTTATCTTTTATCTGTGTACTATCAAACTTAATAGCTGTAACCTCTCATCAAGTATTTTCATTTTGTCTTGCATCTAAAAGGTCAAAGGTCGTCCTTACCGTGGAGACAAGGCACTGCCTTTGCCTTAACTAACTCAAGATCGAGAAAGGGAACTAGTCACCCTATCTCATCAAAGCTGGACTTTGTATAGTGAAGTCTCTTACACTTCACTCCCGTACGGCAGTATCTGCTATGGGACTACCTTCACCTTTGTTCACCTTTCACCTTGTTAAGGTTATGGGGCAGAATAGCAGATTGTCTGCAAACTCAAGATCCAGCTGTTTTGTCAGAGTTCACTGAACTCCATTTCTGTTTGTTGATGTTGTTTTAATGCAATCAACGCCCACCAAGAAAATAAATGGCGACAAGCTAGAGGCATCCCGACCACACTCCAGCTCTCTTCTCAAACGGTTCCGTATGTCCTTCATGAAGAATTGAGCATTTCTTGTCGTCATGTAAGATATGATATAGATAGTAGATGTAATGCCTTTTAGAGTATTTTATTCAGAAGGATTTCTGATGCTGACTGTCACAGGTAGAATGTAGATAAATTTATTCTGATCTGGCGATATCATTTAACATAATTTATTTTATAGATTTGGTAAGTGAGTGGTATCATGTGGATATTCACGTGTAGTAGATAATTATTTTATAGCTGTTGACGTTAGTTGAAAATTGTTTGACTTTAATGGTGAATTGATAGTATTTGGTACATGGTAAATTTTTTTTTTTTTTTTTTAAACGAGATTTAGTCTATAGTTTTTGGAACTTGTTGATGCTTTGTAGGCTTTTCCAGTTTGATAAACTTGATTTTGGGTAGACGTTGGCATTGTGTTTTGTGTGTTTTGTTTTAACTACGATATATATTGATGTTTTATGAACTCATTTCAGTAATCTTGATTTTGATGGAATAGTTTTTGGTACATATTGATGTTTTGCGGGTTTTTTTTGGTTTGTTTGGCGGACAAGATTTTCGTGAAATGTTTCAGCACATATTTATGTTCTTCTTTGTACACATTGATATTGAATAGATTGGCTTGGTTTGGTTATAAGGATCATCTTCATTGCACACGGACAACTCCATCCGTTGAATATATAATTTGACGTACCTATTCAACACAATGGGCTAATCACCTGTTTGTCAAACATTTTGATTACATGTTTTGCCCGGAAGCCTTGTGCTCTTTGGGTTACCTCTACTCTTCGTTTTACTGGGGTAGAAGAGGTTCCGATTATGAGATGAGATGACGTACCTATTCATATTTCACTAATCCCTGTGTGTGCGGTTTAAAAAAATAAATTATTGATGTTGACTTCACATTTAGGTTACTGAGTTCTCGAGGAATGAGTTATCTTGGAAGGGTAAGCGTATTTACAGATGGTTCTTTGCACTGTAGCTTGGAGAACAACAAAAAACAACAACTGAATAGTTAGAGACTTTCATAAATGGGTGTTTGCGTATAATAGAAGGATTGATGTTGTATAACTAGGTTTCCAATGTGGAACTGATGACAAAAAAACCAGACAAGCGCCAGTGGAACAAGAGATGTGAAGAAGTTGCTAGAGATGGATAGGACACACACTGAGGAAACATGTTGGTAGCATTACAAGGCAGTCCTTGTTGTGGAACCCTCCCCCCAGGTTAAGAGAGGTAGAGGGAGATAAGGAAAACGTGGAGAAGAGAACTGGAGACAGACATGAATGGAATGAAGATGACATGCACAGAACGTGAGCGGATGGCACGTGACAGGAAGACTTGGCACGTGTTTGTTGAAGGCCTCTGCTCCTTGGGGAGCTGACGGATGTTAACTGAGTTATTGAGGGGAAATTCTCTTAGAGTAAGTGGTTAGCTTGGAAGGGAAAGTGGTAACCTTAGAAGCGAAAGTGGTTACCTTGGAAGCGAAAGTGGTTGCCTTTGAAGCAAAAGTGGTTTTTTTTTTTCCTCTAACCAGCGGCACTCGAGCTTTCCAGCTCTTTTGGCCCAGTGACATGTCATTGTGAGGCTGGGGGGGGGGGGGGGGGGGGGGGGGGGGGGGGGGGGGGGGGGGGGGGGGGGTAGTGGACTTTCCTTCCAACCAGGTCAGGAGCTTCGCTCCTTCCCATCCACACGGGATTTATGTGCAGGAGCCGTTCAGGTTATTCAGTCAAATTTCCGGTCGTAAACATTCCTTCAAACGCTGACGCCCGGGTTTGAACCATCAAAACCTGGTCGCTAGTACAACGCCGTAGCCATTACACCAGCGTGGCTCCCAGCGAAAGTGGTTAGCTCGGAAGCAAAAGAGTTGCATTGGAAGCAAAAGTGGTTAGCTTGGAAGCGAAATTGGTTACCTTGGAAGGGAACGTGGTTACCTTGGAAGCGAAAGTGGTTAGCTTGAAAGGGACATATGGTTACCTTGGAAGCGAAAGTGGTTACCTTGGAAGGGAGAGTGGTGGATAAGAGGAAATTTCGGTTAGAATTATTTTTATGAGATTAATGACTTTTAAATTTGTAGTCTAAGGGGAATAATCGATAGAACGAGAAGGAGGGGTCAAGAGTAATGCTTACGTCCCTTGATTGCGTTGTTTTGTTGTTTGTCTGGCCTTGGCAAAGTGACTCGGCTACGTGATCGGAATTCACGTGTCTTCGAATGGTCGGGTGAGTTGTTTGTCAGACAAAGCGTTCTGGAGTGTTCGAAAATAATTGTCGTTGTAAATCGACATTTTAGATTAAATCAGTAGGCTTCGAGATGTGATAGAGTTAGCAGCAAATTTGCTTCCAGCTGTGATAGAGTTTAGTTTCTAGATATGGTAGCGAGTAAAAGTTCCATCGCGTGATAAGCCAATGAATGTTTGGGTTGATTCTGCGGTGGCAGAAAAGTTATAACTGTCACTCAGACGTCTACTCGATTCTTTGCCACAATTGTATATGACAGTTTTATTTATTCTGAAGGACGAGATGTCAGTGTTTCTAGTTGAAAGAAATGTGTATATTTCGAGAAACCAGGTAGGTTGAGTTTTGCCAACAATTGATGAACTTTTTGGTAGAAGTGAAGAACAGAAGACATTCGATTGCATTGAGAGTAGAAGATAGACTTGGTACATTTACACCCCTGGCGGTGAGGCCAGTTTCATTTAAGATACACCAAGGCAGAAACAAGAGTAATCGGAACATAAGATAGACGAGTATTTGCATATGAAGAATTACATGGCAGATACAATTTTGACAACAGTGGTTCTCAAGCTATGAACTCAATAACCACTAGAGACAGTTATGATAATTGAAGCAAAGAGAGAGAGAGTGAGAGTGGCACTGATGTGTGTCAGTTTCAACCCAGGTTCATTAACTTGTGAGATGACTTGCCTTGTGTACTCTGCTTGAACTATACTTATAACGGGTTCCTTGTGATAGTGATCAATCTAAACGTCGATGGACCAATTGAGCATTTTTGGTTGTTTGTTATTTATTATAGTTGCTGGCGTTATCATGTCTTCTTCTCTTGCGACAGCTTACCTTATTATGATAGTCTGTTGAGTGTATGTCTAGTGTTCTGTTATTCAATACCTTGACAATAGACACTCACGATGAATGACAATGACTGGGTGACTCACGGATGACAATCAATTTCTTTATTGCTGTCAAATGGGACGTATTTACATGTGGCAGTCTCCGTGCCAAAATATAAAGATGATAATATCACACATGACTTCTACGTTGGTGCAGTTGTTGGCATATAGTTTGGTTACTGGCCATGAAGCTAGTTGATTAACGCTTGAATACTTCTTCGATTAATAGTCTGGCACTTAGTCTACCATTTCCTACAAACAGGCTATACTATAATTTCATCTAGCTTGGATGTAATAGCTGATACCAGTGCTGTAAACTTGTTCCTGTAAACACTAGTAAGGTTCTGTGTTAATTCTACGCTAGTGTCCGAAGTGGACTGTTGCTGCAAATCAAGTGTTCTTGACTAGCTTCCCGTGTGATAATTATCTGTGATTTACATACCAAGTTTCCCTGTGTGACTTGATGGAACAACATACTTGACACAGCTCGACCCCGACATTCTATTGTCATGAAGAAATCTTGTCTCGTCTTTCTGCAAACTGCAGTTGGTACAACATATGACTATTGTACCCGTGCTGGTCACCACTTCTACATCACATGGCTGTTAGGCTATGCTAACCTTCTTACAGCCGAATATCCGAGCGAAAAGCAAAGGGCAAAAAAAGCTCTTCCCGTCTGCCCACGGGTTTTGTACCCCTCTGTCATGTGACCCGAGTCCCCCTATTCACTAATTACCCCCTGATTATTCTAATCCCAGTTATATCCCTTTCATACCACATAAGTTTTACCTACTGAATCTTGTTGTCCAAGTCTGCCAACTTCAGGTGGAAGGTTGGGCATATTATTTTACATTTTGATGACTTATGTAAATAAAGTTTGACGTTGAATAATTGCTGCTGTCATCGCGAAATCACTCATCAACTGTTGGTATGAGAAACGTTAGCGTCTGAGAGAAAGAAGCTTTTTTACCATAAACATGCTATCTACTGTTTAAGGCAGAGATACGAACCTATACGATGAAGAGAGTGAAGTAGGATATAATAGACAAACCATCATCAACGGCCACATTAGCTTGGAAGGGAAAGTGGTTATCTTGGAAGGGAAAGTGGTTACCTTGGAAGGGAAAGTGGTTAGCTTGGAAGCGAAAGCGTATTTACAAAACGGTTCTTTGGATTGTAGGTTTATACTGGATAGATGCATTTGTTAGCTTCAGGAAGACACGTTGGCTGAAAACATCGACAAAACTACCGTATCCTAACACCGGCTACGTGGTCGTATATATTTGGACATGCGCCTTAATATATCCGACGGACCCTGTGTCTATATTGAACGGGGCATGCCTCGCCAAAACGAGGCAAAATTTTATTTAATAAAAAAAATGAAGACATCGTAGCTAGTGGTGTAAATTTTATCTATACATATTTGTCCTGAGCGTTATGCAAAAACATCGCTTTTAAGTCTGGTTTTGAGTATTAAAAAAATGATATGAATTATTGGTGTTTTGTTTACATAGTTCTACGTCAGGTATTCCTAGGAGTGTTTATGTTTTAGTTTACCGTTATACTTCTAGCTCCTTCTTGTTCCAGTCGACAAATATTCTAAGTTAGTTTATAATAGGTATTTGTGAAAGGATTCACTATTTAAACTTGAATAACTTAATTGTACACAGTAGTGCGACGTTAAGTGGTCCAGAAGAGGACAGTTCTTTTGTTTGTGTATGCCGGGGCACATAAGCGTGGTTACGCTTGAAAGACACTAAACCACAGAAGTGTCGCGTTAAGTGAGATGACTTCAATGACGCAGTTCCTAGAGAACCACCAACACCAGGATGGCCTTGAAACTAGCTTCGATCTCCTGGGTAAGTTAAACCTTGTTTGTCTGTTCTTTTTTAACAAAGCGAGGAAGTGATCTAAGAATGCCCCTCATACATGAGAAAACCCATTATAAGGTACTTGGCAGTGACGTCAGCATTACAGGTGTACTAATCATAAATACCTATCAGCTCCCTGTGGAGTAGAGGCTTTGAATAAGCCTTCCGGTCACGTGACACCCTTTCAGGGTATTTGAATTTTTGAAAGCTTTCTTTCTTTCTCTAGTGCATGTGAATGTCTACCTTCATTGTTTCTTTACGAATCGCAGGCCTTAGGTTTTCCCACTTTTGTTTATTTTTGTGAATTCAGGTGTGTGGTTCAGGGGTACAAAGGGACATAATGCAAACAGCTCAGTCGTAATGTGTTGTTTAGTATGCTGTTATTTCCCTTCGCATAGTAAGCAGCTGAGTGCGCTTTTGAAGAGACAGACTGGCAGAAAGAGAGAGAAATCAAATTCAACTATTGTTTCACCAGTCAACTACTGTCTCACTAGTCAGCTATTGTCTCACCAGTCTACTACGGTCTCACCAGTCAACTATTGTCTCACCAGTCTACTACGGTCTCACCAGTCAACTATTGTCTCACCAGTCTACTACTGTTTCACCAGTCTACTATTGTTTCACCAGTCAACTGTCTCACTCATGTTGCCTCACAAGTTTTTCACCAGTCTACTATTGTCTCACCAGTCAACAACTGTTTCACCAGTCACTATTGTCTCACCAGTCAACTGTCTCACCAGTTAACAACTGTTTCACCGGTCAACTATTGCCTCACCAGTCAACAACTGTTTCACCAGTCAACCTGTTTCACCAGTCTACTGTTGTGTCACCAGTCAACTATTGTCTCACCAGTCAACAACAACAACTGTTTCACCAGTTAACAACTGTTTCACCAGGTCAAACTATTGCCTCACCAGTCAACAACTGTTTTCCAGTCAACGGTCAACTATTGTCTCACCAGTCAAACAACTGTTTCACCAGTCAACTATTGTCTCACCCGTCAACAACTCACCAGTCAACTACTGTTTCACCAGCTATTGTGTCACCAGTCAACTATTGTCTCACCAGTCAACTGTCTCACCAGTCAACAACTGTTTCACAGTCAACTACTGTTTTCACCAGTCAACTGTATTTCTGCTTCACCAGTCAACAACTGTTTCACCAGTCAACTACTGTTTCACCAGTAAACTATTGTCTCACTGTTTCAGTCAACAACTGTTTTTCACCAGTCAACTACTGTTTCACCTGTCTGTCTCACCAGTCAACTATCATCTCACCAGTCAACACCATAACTTTGTCTCACCAGTCAACTATTGTCTCACCAGTCAACAACTGTTTCACCAGTCAACTATTGTCTCACCAGTCAACTATTGTCTTCTACCAGTCCGTTATACTTCTAGCTCCTTCTTGTTCCAGTCGACAAATATTCTAAGTTAGTTTATAATAGGTATTGTGAAAGGATTCACTATTTTCAACCAATTGTCAACGACGTTAAGTGGTCCAGAAGAGGACAGTTCTTTTGTTTGTGTATGCCGGGGCACATAAGCGTGGTTACGCTTGAAAGACACTAAACCACAGAAGTGTCAAGTGAGATGACTTCAATGACGCAGTTCCTAGAGAACCACCAACACCAGGATGGCCTTGAAACTGTTCGATCAAGTTAAACCTTGTTTGTCTGTTCTTTTTTAACAAAGCGAGGAAGTGATCTAAGAATGCCACCTCATACATGAGAAAACCCATTATAAGGTACTTGGCAACAGCATTACAGGTGTACTAATCATAAATACCTATCAGCTCAGTAGAGGCTTTGAATAAGCCTTCCGGTCACGTGACACCCTTTCAGGGTATTTGAATTTTTGAAAGCTTTCTTTCTTTCTCTAGTGCATGTGAATGTCTACCTTCATTGTTTCTTTACGAATCGCAGACCTTAGGTTTTCCCACTTTTGTTTATTTTTGTGAATTCAGGTGTGTGGTTCAGGGGTACAAAGGGACATAATGCAAACAGCTCAGTCGTAATGTGTTGTTTAGTATGCTGTTATTTCCCTTCGCATAGTAAGCAACTGAGTGCGCTTTTGAAGAGACAGACTGGCAGAAAGAGAGAGAAATCAAATTCAACTATTGTTTCACCAGTCAACTACTGTCTCACTAGTCAGCTATTGTCTCACCAGTCTACTACGGTCTCACCAGTCAACTATTGTCTCACCAGTCTACTACGGTCTCACCAGTCAACTATTGTCTCACCAGTCTACTACTGTTTCACCAGTCTACTATTGTTTCACCAGTCAACTGTCTCACCAGTCAACAACTGTTGCCTCACAAGTCAACAACTGTTTCACCAGTCTACTATTGTCTCACCAGTCAACAACTGTTTCACCAGTCAACTATTGTCTCACCAGTCAACAACTGTCTCACCAGTTAACAACTGTTTCACCGGTCAACTATTGCCTCACCAGTCAACAACTGTTTCACCGGTCAACTATTGTCTCACCAGTCAACAACTGTTTCACCAGTCAACTATATTGTATCACCAGTCAGCTATTGTCTCAACTATTGTCTCACCAGTCAACAACTGTTTCACCAGTTAACAACTGTTTCACCAGTCAACAACTGTTTTACCAGCCAACTACTGTTTCACCAGTAAACTGTTGTCTCACTAGTCAACAACTGTCTCACCAGTCAACTACTGTTTCACCTGTCAACTATAGTCTCACCAGTCAACTATCATCTCACCAGTCAGCAACTGTTTCACCATTAAATTACTGTTTCACCAGTCAACTATTGTCTCACCCGTCAACAACTGTTTCACCAGTCAACTACTGTTTCACCAGTCTACTGTTGTGTCACCAGTCAACTATTGTCTCACCAGTCAACTATCATCTCACCAATCAACAACTGTTTCACCAGTCAACTACTGTTTCACCAGTCAACTATTATCTCACTAGTCAACAACTGCTTCACCAGTCAACTACTGTTTCACCAGTCAACTACTGTTTCACCAGTCAACTATTGTCCCTGTCAACTGTTTCACCAGTCAACTGTTACATCACCAGTCAACAACTGTTTCACCAGTCAACTACTGTTTCACCAGTCTACTATTGTCTCACCAGTCAACTATCATCTCACCAGTCAACAACTGTTTCACCATTCAACTATTGTCTCACCAGTCAACTATTGTCTCACCAGTCAACAACTGTTTCACCAGTCAACTATTGTCTCACCAGTCAACTATTGTCTCACCAGTCAACTACTGTTTCACCAGTCAACTATTGTCTCTGTCAACTGTTTCACCAGTCAACTGTTACCTCACCAGTCAACAGCTGTTTCACCAGTCAACTACTGTTTCACCAGTCTATTGTCTCACCAGTCAACTATTGTCCCACCAGTCAACAACTGTCTCACCAGTCAACTGTTGTCTCATCAGTCAACTGTTGTCTCACCAATCAACTGTTGTCTCACCAGTCAACTCTTGTCTCACCAGTCAACTGTTGTCTCACCAGTCAACTGTTGTCTCACCAGTCAACTGTTGTCTCACCAGTCAACTGTTGTCTCACCAGTCAACTGTTGTCTCACCAGTCAACTGTTGTCTCACCAGTCAACTGTTGTCTCACCAGTCAACTGTTGTCTCACCAGTCAACTATTGTCTCACCAGTCAACAACTGTCTCACCAGTCAACTATTGTCTCACCAGTCAACTATTGTCTCACCAGTCAAAAACTGTCTCACCAGTCAACTTTTGTCTCACCAGTCAACTATTGTCTCACCAGTCAACTGTTGTCTCACCAGTCAACAACTGTCTCACCAGTCAACTATTGTCTCACCAGTCAACAACTGTCTCACCAGTCAACTATTGTCTCACCAGTCAACTATTGTCTCACCAGTCAACTATTGTCTCACCAGTCAACAACTGTCTCACCAGTCAACTATTGTCTCACCAGTCAACTATTGTCTCACCAGTCAACTGTTGTCTCACCAGTCAACGACTGTTTTTGCAGTTTTAATTTTTCTTTCTTTCTCCTCCACCACCGCTGTACTCCAACTTCTGACCCCCAGAGGTCATAGCTGACATAAATTTTGACTCTCTCATGTAACGCCATTTTATTAGCGGTTTTAGAATGTATTGTCTCTTATTTTATTTCTGGAAGTTTAAAAAAAAAAAAATCGGACAGACAGACATTTCGCCTTAGTGTCTCACTAGTCAACAACTGTCTTACCAGACAACAACTGCCTTAGTGTCGCTTTATTCCATCCCCACTTTTGGCCAAAATTGACCTGCGGTCATAAATGCACGTCATATAGTTTAATCTATCCTCCTACACAGAATCTGACAGTTAACTGTCAGGATCATCTACACACATTCATGTTAATGTGATATATCCTCATTTTCAACTAGTAACCCAAAAACTTTGAATGCGGTTTTGTCAAAACTAGAGATGGAATAAACCAGTAATATGGTGACGATGTTTCCATGTGGGGAAGACAAACAAACAGTAGCCATTGTTCTCCAAGAATATCGACTCCATGAGAGAAACAGATTGACAGCATGACCTTCAATCAATCCTGATGACGGAAAAACTGAATGACAATGACAGAAGCCTGAGATTGACCTCAACGTTATGTGAGTGATTATATAAGAACGGACGGAAGACGAAGAAGACTACTGGCACGGACAGAAGTCAACAGCAGAATTGATGAACAAGTGCTGGAAACAGGAAGTTGTGGAGAGGTGTGATCGCCATTGCCACCTTTTCATTCCGTAGAGATCAAGGACCACCACGGCGTTAAGCTTCTTGCAGGAAGCCATCGTCAGAGTACCGTAGTTGTTGCGGAGTTTGTTTGACATAATGAGGCTACAATCCTCATGTAAAACCTGACACTGGTGACATCTTACAACCTGCTTGAGGGAGCTGACATAATGTTGAGGCTAATACTCGAGGCGAAATCTCAGGTTATTATTTATGTCTAACCTGACATTGATTTTACGTGAGTATCCCTTTATTTCTTGTACAGAGACAGGTGTCCCTCGCCATTCAGGCAAATACTCGCCGATTTCGGAGGTACCCATTGCAGCTGGGTCGGCTCAGGAGCCGCCAGTCCCTGGTCGACGACACTCCTTCAGATGTTCTCGCCAGGTCTCGAGTTAATCCAGTCCAAATCCCGGTCGACGAAAAATCCTCAAATGCCGTCGCCCGGGTTTGATCCTGTATCACCCGGTCGCCAGAGCGGTGTTGTAACCACTACGCTAGCGCGGCTCCCCAACAACCTGCTTGAGAAAGCTGACATAATGTTGAGGCTACAATCCTCATGTAAAACCTGACACTGGTGACATCTTACAACCTGCTTGAGGGAGCTGACATAATGTTGAGGCTACAATCCTCATGTAAAAACCTGACACTGGTGACATCTTACAACCTGCTTGAGGGAGCTGACATAATGTTGAGGCTACAATCCTCATGTAAAAACCTGACACTGGTGACATCTTACAACCTGCTTGAGGGAGCTGACATAATGAGGCTACAATCCTCATGTAAAAACCTGACACTGGTGACATCTTACAACCTGCTTGAGGGAGCGGTGGTTCTGTTCTTTCTGTATCTCACGAGAGACCTCCCATGACTCACCCAGAGTGTAAACATTATAACGTCTGCATATATTCACAATGTTACGTACTGCGCATTATCAGTACTTGGTTGTTTTTTTATTTATTTATTGATTTTAATGTTACTTACTGTCTGTGAGTTAATGTGCTCTTAGTGAAGTTATTTATGTGTAATATTTCACGATTAGTTTATCGGGGGTGGTTTTATTTTAAACCACATGTGTTCGGGGATTGCATATCTGTAACATCTCCGATCTCTACGGCAGTGTTTCTCAACTTTTGCTGTGAAGAATAGGTCTTTAACAGGATATTGGCATATCTATTTATTGTCACATATTATCCTACATCTTAATTTCTGTGGAGTACCTACAATTTCTTTGTTTCCGTTACTTATTAAAAAATTAAGACTGTTCAGTGCGACCCAGTGTAAACATTGCAGTTTAGACTGGTCACACTGTATCCTGCCAGGATCTACTTGTACATCTTCAGCGAGGCTGCCATCTGCCAGATAGTTTGTTCAGTGTTGTTACTTTCATAGTTTTTCAACTATTCAAATAAAATAACTCCACATACGTGTGAAATGAAGGCAAACGAAAATGTTTATTCGTAGTTTATTAGTTGAAAAAAAAATTATATATATGTTCATATACAAAGAAAAAAGATATTATATTAAAAAAACAAATTCAAACACACACGTAATATTTAATTACTAGTATTACAACAAATGTAATAACACAGACTTAATATGATGATGGATTGCACCGCATAGCCTCATCTAAGTCCCACATTTCAGTGAGAACTATATTATTATACCGTTAAAAGCAGAAGATGTAATTAAAGAATTAGAAAAAAAAATTAAAAGCTTTTATACATCAGACTTGAGCGTCCGATTGGCAGAGCGGTTAGAGCGCTGGTCTCTCCCAGCAATAGTACCGGGTTCGAAACACGGTGGCGTCAGACCTCAGTCTACACAGCTGTAAATGAGTACCTGACTGCTCGTGAGTTAGGGAAGGAATAGACAGAGAGGACGGGGATTGGTCACCCCCCACTTATCGAAGCTAGATCTAGTATAGTGAAGTCTCTAACACTTGACTCCCCTACGGTAGTATCAACTATTGGACTACCTTTACCTGTTTGTAATATTAGGTGGTCCATCTAAAATCTCTTAACGACTCACAGGTGTATCGCGATCAACGTCTTGCCCAACCATGTTTTTTTAGAGCAGTGTTTCTCAAACATTTTCTGGTTCCCAGAGCACACCCGCAGCGCCCCCTCCATTTCCATGCTTTACATTTTAAAAATAAAGAACTATAAAGAGTGGAAGATAAGACTGTAGTTAAACTTTTTAAAATTAACGTGTTACGGATATCAAGTTATCACTAGCCGACCTAAATACTAAGGCAATTAAATAAAAGCAAAGTCGGTCCTTTTTGAAACACCTACAGATATCTCATTTCTTAGCTGCCAACGGAAAGTACTCTCGGACACACCTTGCCAATGGACACTATAAGATATTAAATTGGTAAACACTATTAAGCAATCGTTTTCACCTTCCAAAAAATTCGGATAAAATCTTTGTGCGCTGATCACCACTTCTTGTTAGTTTCTCTTTTTTCAGTGTTGACCGCGTGGACTTCGTTATTCTTTTCACCGGTGTGGGAGGTAGGAAGGACTGTACGGTAGGGAAGACTGTACAGTGCCTCCTACCTGACGGTAGCGGACACAGTACAGTGAGCGGTACCTAGGTACCGCCCACTGTACAGTGAACCTTGCCTGCTAGGTAGGAAGCACTCAACTTAGGTAGGAAGGACTTAACATTTTAAAGGTAAAAAAAAAAAAAAAAATCGAAATCCGTACATAAATAATATTAACCCTGTATTGTATGTATTGAGAAATGGAAGTGCCAGTAAAACCAAAGCCATAATACACGATAATTTCGTTTATTTTTCTACTTGACAGTGTATAAATAAAAAAAATAAAGTAAAACTGGATAGATGACATTCCTTCGACATATAGATCTAACCAACGAAAATCAGTATTCGTCAGTTAAAAATCTGTTAAACGTATGTATATTGCTTATTCATGACTAGGTACCGCCCACTGTACAGTGAACCTTGCCTGCTAGGTAGGAAGCACTCAACTTAGGTAGGAAGGACTTAACATTTTAAAGGTAAAAAAAAAAAAAAATGGAAATCCGTACATAAATAATATTAACCCTGTATTGTATGTATTGAGAAATGGAAGTGCCAGTAAAACCAAAGCCATAATACACGATAATTTCGTTTATTTTTCTACTTGACAGTGTATAAATAAAAAAAATAAAGTAAAACTGGATAGATGACATTCCTTCGACATATAGATCTAACCAACGAAAATCAGTATTCGTCAGTTAAAAATCTGTTAAACGTATGTATATTGCTTATTTAGTAACTACTTTTACCAAAAGAGCATTAAAAACTATTTTTTACCTTAACATAAAAAGTCAAAAAATTTATAACGTCATCTGCTTGCAGTGTGAAATGTGTTGTTGTTTGCGTTCGCTCGACCATATCTCACTCTTACATGCTGGCCTTTTCAAAGCGGTATGTCTGCTTACGTTTTGTCGTAGTTTACAGCTGAGCTACGATATCTGCGCCTTTCGGCCCGACACATTCGATTTCAGCACGAAATTATTACGGGTTTGCTTTCCCTGCCACCTCACGCCCATATGAATGCTTTACCTTATGTCCATACAATGGTCTTCTCTGTCCAGAACACTTATAGCGGAGCGGGCAACGAAGCTTATTTTTTCGACCGTAATAAGTTTAATTGTAATCGAGTTAAGTTGTTATAGATTGTGGCGGTATTGTCTCCTCTGCTTTGCAGTAGTGGTCCAACAATGGCCAAAACTCAAGAGTATCTAATATAGGCTTCAATGGAGTCTATTTGTACATAAGATTACTCTTGGCAGAAATGTAGATATAAGAGTAGTAAAGCTTCTATCAGGCGTGATGGGAAACTACAACAGAGAAAATCAATCTGCTGTTGCCCTTAAGACGCCATAAGGCGTGATGGCCACTGACTGCTTGGTCGGTCTTTGGCTAAGGACGGAAGAAGAAGAAGAAAGCTTCTATCACATGGGAGTCTTCACAAGAAATTCAGGTAAGCGAAAACAATGCTGGCTGGCGCTAAGCACGTTAATTCTGTAACCTGCCGACCACTGTTGTGAAGAATTTAAGCACTTATTTATCAGCTCGTTAAGCCCCCACCCCCTGATTTACTCAGTGGAATTCTCTTATTCAAGTATAGCTCTGTTTAGAATGTGTGTAGTAATTGACTGAGACAAACATGCAGTAACTTTAAAATGATCAAATCGAAGTTAAATTTGTAACATTACAAATAACAAAATTTAATAATCACTTTAGTTTTAACAGTTTGAAAATAATTTGAATAGTTATGGATAAAGAAAAAGCTATCATCTTAGTATTTGGGGATTGCAAAAAAGGGTAAGAAGTTCAGATGGCAGCATATATGTGAACTTAGCTGCCAATGACGGTTCTGTCTTTTCATACTGATCACTTGTCTCTGGTCAAGGTTGTCGGGTGTAGGTCGTCTCAGAGAAACTTCAAGGAAAGTCTACACAGTGTGTCCGTTGTCTTAAAGCGTAGGCCACTGATCCCGTCTTGTTCCAGAAATAGTACGTTCTGCTGGTACCAGCAATAAATGTGATAGAAGAATAGAAAAGAACGCTTTTCTGAGTATGGCGTTCTCCGACACAGTTATATGTCCCCCCTCTTCTACATTATTTCACCATCCCACTTAACTCAGAGTTTACCCTCGATGAGAATTAAATTTAATCTCTCGGGATAAAACTTCCTTTACATTTAAACTGAATAGCTTTAGCTTTACATTGCATTTAAATGAAAAGGCTAAACGTACAGATATAATATGTTTTACATTTACATCTCCACTGTTTGAAAAGTGTTCACAATATAAATTCATTCATGTTTCATTTACATTTGTGGAAAAGTTTGAAACTTCTTTTAATTAAAATGAATATTTTCCCACGGACATTTACACTGATTTAAAGCGTGAAACCTTACATTAAATCTTAAAGTGAATATGTTTATAGGGACATTGACACGGCTTTGAAAATGTAAGCATATATATATATATATATATATATATATATATATATATATATATATATATATATATATATATATATATATATATATATATATATATATATATATATATATATATATATATATATATATATATATATATATATATATATAGCCCATATATATATAGCCCATATATATAGCCCATATATATATATATATATATATATATATATATATATATATATATATATATATATATATATATATATATATATATATATATATATATATGTGTGTGTGTGTGTGTGTGTGTGTGTATGTATGTAAATAAATTATATAATAAAACTATAATAAAATTATAATAAAACTATAATTAATTTTTATTATATTATTTTATAAGGTAGTATGTTTTGCTAAGTGTTGCAATTCTAACGGAATATTTGTTGCTAAATAGTGGAATTCTAACGGAATATAAAATTCAACGGAGTATGTGTTAAAAATTAACGCTACTGATTCTATTCAACAAACCGGTAAGTAAACTAGTTTTCTTCTTTTTGTTTTGTTAGTTGAAATACAAAGAATAGTACAAATATGTGCTACTGTATTTGCATCTAATTTTATTTCAAATTATGAGTTACGAAAATGCATATTGGGTCTGAAACTCGCGATTGGGTCCATTTTCCTGCAATACGGGTACAGCCGAAAATGGCGGCCAAATTTTAGTTCGCGTAACTCTTATATGATAAAGGGGCTCTAGTACAGGGCTTCCTGCCTGAGTTAAGTGCCTGCTACCTAGGCAAGAATCACTTGTCTAGTGCTCCTTACCGGACGGTAGGAAGCACTGTACAGTGCGTGTTGCCGGGTACGTCCTTCCTGCCTCCTACACCGGCTTTCGTAGCAGACAATTACGGTTAGAGTTTATGACCAGTGATGGTTACCTGCGCTCCAGATGGCAAATATTGACGAGACTATGCCTTGCTTAATGATCCTAGTGATACAACCACTCTGCTACCTATCTTTCCGATCTCGTCCTCGCCTTACTGATGCTGTCTTACTATTCCACAACTTTTATTTAGCCAACTAACATTTCTATGCAGTATATGATAATGCAGGTAATTACCAAATATTCCCCATGCCCCTTGACAAGCTTCACGCACCCCCTTCCCTTGGTAAGCGTACCCCAAACGTTGGAAATCTCTGCTATAAGGTGTATGAGAAACTGGGACAAGCGAAGTTAGGGAGAGTGGTGGGTTAGGTTTTTTTGTTTTGTTCAGGCTACGTACTCCTTTTGAGCGGTCGCGGCATTGCCCTGTATTTAAAAAAAAAACGCGTTTACATGTAAGCGTTATATTAAGTAATATTGCTGAATTTAGCCAGTCAAATCATCAACTACCCCCTTACTACTGAACGTCCCATGCAGCCCTCTTTTCCCGGATCGTCCACTTGGATCATCCCAACGCCCCCAAGGGGCGCTAATGCCCACTTTAGGAACCACTGTTTTATAGGCTTCATTATTAACTAGACTTGGCGTAGATAACAGTCAACTGCACGCCCTGTAGAGATGGTGTACTTTGAACCTGAACTGATCTTAATTTTAACGAAGTATATATATATGCAACAACTCTTTGTCAATGGAAATAAAAAAGAGAGTTCTTCCGTGCTATAAAGAACCAATCCTGACATACGGAAGTTAGTCAAGGACAATTAGTAAACAATTAGGAAAAGCACCAGAGGCCACAGAAACGTGGTTTTACAGAAGAAAGATAAAAATACTTTGGACAGCGACAACAAGAGTAGTAAGGATGTCCTGAACCAGGCCAGAGCACACAGACAGCTTATTCCTCATGTTAGAAGGAAGCACTCCACTTTCTCTAGACATGTTATGAGAAGGACGAGACTGGAGTATATCATGACAACAGGAAAGATAGAAGGACGAGACTAGAGTATATCATGACAACATTAAAAATAGAAGGACGAGACTGGAGTATATCATGACAACAGGAAAGATAGAAGGACGAGACTAGAGTATATCATGACAACATTAAAGATAGAAGGACGAGACTGGAGTATATCATGACAACAGGAAAGATAGAAGGACGAGACTAGAGTATATCATGACAACAGGAAAGATAGAAGGACGAGACTAGAGTATATCATGACAACAGGAAAGATAGAAGGAAAAAGGAGAGTACGACAAAGCGAGAAGATAATGGACAGTTTAACATCAAGGCATAGACGGAAGTCAACAACAGAGTTGATCAATAATACTATAGACAGGAAGTTGTGGACAGACGTGATCTCATGGTGGCCTGGGACTTGAAGAAGAAGAGGTGTTGTGAGATGGAGGGCACTGTTTGAGGTGTGGGAATTTGCCGGCCTTGTCAGAAATATTTGAGGATTATTCCAGTGGAAAGTGTTGAAAGAACTTTGCCTCGACTTACATTTGGTAGAAACTCGATTGTCTGCCCATTGTGTGGTCCAGTGGAAAGTGTCGAGAGAACTTTGCCTCGACTTACATTTGGTAGAAACTCGATTGTCTGCCCATTGTGTGGTTATCAGGTAGAGGTGGGCAAATTGACACACTCAACTGTTTCGAAACAGTTAGCGCAGTGATTTAAACTGTTTCGAAACAGTGAGTCGACACAACGACACAACGACACAATTGCCCGTATCGGGGAGAAAGAAGTCTCTTATAGACAGTACCGGCGCGAGTATACATGAACTGTTTTTACTGTCGTGTGTGAAAATCTATGGCGTTTCGTGTGACCACAATTCAATATTTTTACACAAGTCTTCATTATGATGTAATAAAACGTAGATATGATGATAGCTGCAGTATATGGGAAAATAATAAAAAACAACAATAATAATAACAGTAATAATAACACATGATATCAAACTAGAGTAAGCTAGATTTGGTAGACAATGATTCAAATCCACACCGAGTACACATATCAGCAGAGCTAATAAAGTGTATATTACATTTATACGAACACACTGACACTTTCAACTTTAACATAGCGCCTAAAACATTGACAACTGCAACACTGACACAATTTCCAGTGTCTATAACTTCTCAGCAAAAATAATATCACTTGTAAAATCAAGTCATCATAATACATCCCTGAAAAATATGACATGTTTGATATTCCATACTAATGTTCCGAACGGTTGATTCAAATTTTACATAGGCTCAGACAGTGTGTCGCTGCAAAACAGCGAGGCAGACGAAAGAAACAAGCAGGAAGTGTCGAATCGCTCGCTGTTTCGAAGCATTGTTTCGACACATACCGTCATACACACACTAGCCATCTCTAGTGCCTAGTCATACTTGAAGTTGACGAACCCTTGAATAATAAAATACCAGAACACACGTTACATTTTACTTTGTTGTCTTTGATCTTTACAAAATAATCCCAAACAGGGCTTCTCCCCGCCATAAATGAAGATTAAATGAGGTTGAACACAAGTTTTAAACACTATTTTATGTATAAACAAAACACGTTTTCTTACGAGAGCGCCTGAAGTCAGGAATCAAGAGTACCGTAACATGCGTATAATTAGCGCTTGGATGAAAAAGAACTATGGAACTGTTTCGAAACAGCAGACTACAAGTAAAGTACACTGAAACAATGAGACATGAGTCGTGACACCCTAGTATGCAGATTTACTTATTCTCGTTAGTACAAATCTATGGTATTTCGTGTGACCACTGTTAAGAATTTTACACAGTCGTTTTCATTATGATGATATGCAAGGGGAACATGCTGACAGCTGCAGTAAAAGTGAAAAAAATTATAATAATAACAGTAATAATGACACATTATATAAAACTAGAATAGGTACAGTCAGCGACAATGATTCAACTCAAACCGAGCAGACACCTAATAGTAGTAAGCCTCTTTCAGTCCTGAGGAATTATTTAAAAAAAAATTATGACTTGTTTGATTTTCCATACTATCTATGAACGCCATATGTAGCGCACGCTTGACACATGAGACAATGATACAGTGTGCCTTTTGCAAAACAGCGAAGCAGACGGGAACTGAAGCTGCTGTTCGAAGCAGGCTATGTGTCGAATCTGCGTGAGACAATGTGTCTCTGCAAAACAGACAGGACGTGACACTGTTTCGACACCGCAAAAATCTGCGCATCGAATCGTTCGGGTACGACGCAGTTTCGACACATTGTTTCGACACATAAACACAGTAGCCATCTCTATTATCAGGTATTCTGTCGAGCATTATTCTATAGTGTGAGTTAAAAAAAATCAAGTTTGGAAGGACACCCCCTCCCACGCATATATATATATATATATATATATATATATATATATATATATATATATATATATATATATATATATATATATATATATATATATATATATATATATATATATATATATATATATATATATATATATATATATATATATATATATATATATATATATATATATATATATATATATGTTCTAGCTTCTAGTTTATAATTTCTTTACCAATTCGGCGTCATCATCATCACTAATATAAGTATTTAAACCAATAAAACGGTATTTAATCAGTTTTACAAATAACGGTTCACAAGATTTATTTACTCATCATCACTAACGATGATCCAGACCCATTCTGCCATAAAGTGTTTTATCTAACTTCTATTTTCAGTAATAAGGCTTGTTTGTTTAAATCTCATAACACGATATAATCTAGTGTTTTTAATATACCTTCTAGTTTAATAGTTCATAATGTTTATGTCCGGCACCATTCTCCAATGTCAGTCGACTTGTACTCGAGTTGGACTTATGTCACCACAGCGACTCGATTCAAAACTCTACTCGCGATTTATGTATTAGAGACTCGCTCGACTCAAGACTTGCCAGTTATGGGGAACCAACTCGTCGTTCTCATTTATAATGTACTCTTAATTAATTAGAGTCCGAAAATAGTTTTGGTTAAAGCGATATCACCCAGACATCACATCGCATAGAAGTATTCCGTTGTGGAAGCACAGCATTTACTTCAGCTTATCAGACATCATTGGACACATCTGGAAGACAGAGCTACCTGCTAAACAGTAACATTCCTCAACTATGGAAACATGACAAACGGGACGCGCCTCGCCAAAACGAAGCAAAATTTTATTTAAAAAAAAAAAAAAGGAGCTTGTGCCCTTAAAACAGCTAACGCTGTAAATTCACTTACCGGTGAAATTTAGTGCTGATCACGTTTTATTCCATCTATTCCGTATTAGGCTGGGGCGGGTGGTATGGTTGAGAAGATATAATTTCTAAAATGTAATACTAAACAATAACTTTGATCGAATTATTATTTATAGTGATCAACGTGATTGTTCGATAAAGTGCAATTGTGGTTATAAATAGTGTTAGATAAAAAACGAGGCTTGACTCGAGATTCGACTTAAAAGCTACTGTTAGGGACTTGCGACTCGACTTGTGTTTTGTACTAAGAGACATGAGATTCGTTAGGACAGACTTGAAGACAACTCTGCCATCAATATATATAAAATCCCAGCTTTTTCTGTCAGTAACGCTAAGGGATGCAACTTTGGTTGAAAGTTAGACATCAATTGTATTGTTTCCCTTATATGTACGAAAATAGTAACACTCGACAAAGAAAAGTGCGCAAATGACGGTGTGCACAGAAATATGTATAGAATGTATGATCCCGTATACACACATTGGGATCCTCGCTGCTGCTACGTAGTTCGTGTACTGTGGTGATGCATAGTGGTTTAAAAAAAATACTTTTGAATAAGTAAAATTGCCGTTAGGTATTGGTGCTTTTGAATTTAATTCCCGTCTTATGACGGGCTTTTACACTAGTTATTTAATAAAGTGTTTTATCTGGCTTCTTTCTATAAGGCTTCTCTGTCCGATACCATAATATTATTTTGGCAATTCTTGTTTACAAGATTGTTCTATGCTGTAGCATTCTGTTCTGTGCTGATACAACTTTTGTTCTAGTTTATGCAGTGTTCTATATACTGTCATCACCGTAATAATTGTGCTGACGACGACCTTCAAATCCAGATCTGTAATGTGGCATTTATCTAATAATAATAATAACAATATTGATCTAGCCTCTAGTTTATAAGGCTTTTCCATCCAGTACTAGTTTGTAATAAGATGTTACTGTATATGCAGCGTTTAATCCGTAAGCTAGGGGAGCAAGTGGCCAAGCAGCTAGGATACTAACTCTAAAGTCTGGAGACACGAGTTAGAACCGCGGTAAAGAGTAGGTTTTTATCTGAGCTCGCCTTTATTCCTCAACCCTTAAAATCCAATGGGAATAACGCCGAAACGATGGTTTTGTTTGTTTCTTTTGTTTAAGTCAGTAAACATGGGAACTCCCACCCTAAAAAAGGTTTTGTTAAAGTCAGTAACCATGGGAACTCCCACCTTAAAAAAGGTTTTGTTAAAGTCAGTAACCATGGGAACTCCCACCCTAAAAAAGGTTTTGTTAAAGTCAGTAACCATGGGAACTCCCACCCTAAAAAAGGTTTTGTTTAAGTCAGTAACCATGGGAACTCCCACCCTAAAAAAGGTTTTGTTTAAGTCAGTAACCATGGGAACTCCCACCCTAAAAAGGTTTTGTTTAAGTCAGTAACCATGGGAACTCCCACCCTAAAAAAGGTTTTGTTTAAGTCAGTAACCATGGGAACTCCCACCCTAAAAAAGGTTTTGTTTAAGTCAGTAACCATGGGAACTCCCACCCTAAAAAAGGTTTTGTTAAAGTCAGTAACCATGGGAACTCCCACCCTAAAAAAGGTTTTGTTTAAGTCAGTAACCATGGGAACTCCCACCCTAAAAAAGGTTTTGTTAAAGTCAG
The DNA here is from genome assembly GCA_024509875.1 of Oreohelix idahoensis. Taxonomy (NCBI): domain Eukaryota; kingdom Metazoa; phylum Mollusca; class Gastropoda; order Stylommatophora; family Oreohelicidae; genus Oreohelix; species Oreohelix idahoensis. The sequence continues at coordinate 663,806 of JAMPIV010010237.1, read as the reverse complement.
TAACCATGGGAACTCCCACCCTAAAAAAGGTTTTGTTAAAGTCAGTAACCATGGGAACTCCCACCCTAAAAAAGGTTTTGTTAAAGTCAGTAACCATGGGAACTCCCACCCTAAAAAAGGTTTTGTTGAAGTCAGTAACCATGGGAACTCCCACCCTAAAAAAATGTTTTGTTGAAGTCAGTAACCATGGCAACTCCCAACCTAAACAAGAGAAAGCAATATCATACATTATCATTATTATTTTCCTTTACGCTGTATATGGAACATGGAACCACCACTTGAGCTCTTCTTCCCCCCCCCCGATGCCTGCACTAATCAGTCACAGGCTGTTGCAGTGGTTGTTTGACATGATGACCTTGACAGCTCCTTGCACAACCTCTTATTACTGGCTTGTACGACATGCCTGGGGGTCCAGTATTCCTATATCTTCTCTGTCTCATCAGGCGGGCATACAACGAGCCCTCTCCGTGTTGGTCCCCAGGGTCGAGGCAGTATCCCATATTCGTTCTTTGCCTCCTCACAGAAACCTCGGGTGGCTCCAGACTCCATAAACTGCGAAGAAGAAAATGATGATGATGACCAAGGGTTTGAACCTGACCCATTCGTTTCATTTAATAGGCAGCGCCATATTCTCTTGACCACTTTCGTTATTGGTCTGATTTGATTCTGACGGTAGGAAGGAAACCTGTATGATTACGTTTGAGAGACTACAACTAGCAGTTTGAAGTTGTGCCCACAACTTATATTATTACCAGTAGGTGGAAGTTTACTGGCAAATAGAAATGTTGGCGTGGATTCATGGTTTTAACTTTCAGGATGCAAGTCCCCCACAACCCCACGTGGTCTTGAGACCACGAGCCCGGATCGATCACATTTCTCATTGATTATTCCGAGTCTTGATTAGCGTCTCGTGCATTATCTTCTTCCTGTTTTTGTTCTCATGCATATTGAAGTTGCGTTTATTGTCTGACAATAATTTGCGAATGTCAGGATCGGTAGAAATCTCAAAGCTAAAAAAAAAAAAAAGTCGGATAGAAAGCAGTCAACAAAACGCCGTATTTGCAAAACATTACATTGCTACTTGACTTTTAAAATATCGAACATATAAAAAGGGTTGCCATGTAGGGTTTTTTTTTGGTTTTCATAGGATCATCAGAGTTAGTCACCCTCCCCACCTTTGTAGTAAGCCTGACCACAACATTTAATGAACGTTTGCATTGGTGATTTCTGTAGAAGTTTGTTTGGCATGAGATAAAGTGCTACGGAGTTCGTGCACTGTGCTTAGATCCTCCTTGTGTGATCTAAGGGAGGAGATCGGAGCACTGATGTAGTTGTCCGTGTACAGTGAAGATAGTCCTTACAACCAAACCAAACCAAAGGACGACAAAGAGATAAGATGCAGGTGCTGTCATGTAGCTTTCTGCAAGGTGGTCATCAGCAATGGTGGTGTCATCCTTATTAAGGGGGGGGGGGGGCTCACAAAGGGTGACGAATGACTATACTAATCGGACTGATTGTCAGAAGACGGGACATAGGAAGGGAGAGAGAGAGAGAGAGAGAGAGAGAGAGAGAGAGAGAGAGAGAGTGTGTACTGGGTTGACTGACTACATGGCATAAAACGAAGTCGTAAATAGAACCCATAGACACCACAAGAGACCGAGTGTTGTGGATATAAATGATCTTGACATTTCTCTTGTTAGCTGTCCATGGTATTTTTGACATTACTCTTGTTAGCTGTCCATGGTATTCTTGACATTTCTCTTGTTAGCTGTCCATGGTATTTTTGACATTACTCTTGTTAGCTGTCCATGGTATTCTTGACATTTCTCTTGTTAGCTGTCCATGGTATTTTTGACATTACTCTTGTTAGCTGTGCTTTGTATTCTTGACATTTCTCTTGTTAGCTGTGCTTTGTATTCTTGGCATTTCTCTTGTTAGCTGTGCTTTGTATTCTTGACATTTATCTTGTTAGCTGTCCATGGTATTTTTGACATTACTCTTGTTAGCCGTGCTTGGTATTCTTGACATTTCTCTTGTTAGCTGTCCATGGTATTTTTGACATTACTCTTGTTAGCTGTGCTTTGTATTCTTGACATTTCTCTTGTTAGCTGTCCATGGTATTTTTGACATTACTCTTGTTAGCTGTGCTTTGTATTCTTGACATTTCTCTTGTTAGCTGTCCATGGTATTTTTGACATTACTCTTGTTAGCTGTGCTTTGTATTCTTGACATTTCTCTTGTTAGCTGTCCATGGTATTTTTGACATTACTCTTGTTAGCCGTGCTTGGTATTCTTGACATTTCTCTTGTTAGCTGTCCATGGTATTTTTGACATTACTCTTGTTAGCTGTGCTTTGTATTCTTGACATTTCTCTTGTTAGCTGTCCATGGTATTTTTGACATTACTCTTGTTAGCTGTGCTTTGTATTCTTGACATTTCTCTTGTTAGCTGTCCATGGTATTTTTTGACATTACTCTTGTTAGCTGTGCTTGGTATTCTTGACATTTCTCTTGTTAGCTGTCCATGGTATTTTTGACATTACTCTTGTTAGCTGTGCTTTGTATTCTTGACATTTCTCTTGTTAGCTGTCCATGGTATTTTTGACATTACTCTTGTTAGCCGTGCTTGGTATTCTTGACATTTCTCTTGTTAGCTGTCCATGGTATTTTTGACATTACTCTTGTTAGCTGTGCTTTGTATTCTTGACATTTCTCTTGTTAGCTGTCCATGGTATTTTTGACATTACTCTTGTTAGCTGTGCTTTGTATTCTTGACATTTCTCTTGTTAGCTGTCCATGGTATTTTTGACATTACTCTTGTTAGCTGTGCTTTGTATTCTTGACATTTCTCTTGTTAGCTGTCCATGGTATTTTTGACATTACTCTTGTTAGCCGTGCTTGGTATTCTTGACATTTCTCTTGTTAGCTGTCCATGGTATTTTTGACATTACTCTTGTTAGCTGTGCTTTGTATTCTTGACATTTCTCTTGTTAGCTGTCCATGGTATTTTTGACATTACTCTTGTTAGCCGTGCTTGGTATTCTTGACATTTCTCTTGTTAGCTGTCCATGGTATTTTTGACATTACTCTTGTTAGCTGTGCTTTGTATTCTTGACATTTCTCTTGTTAGCTGTCCATGGTATTTTTGACATTACTCTTGTTAGCTGTGCTTTGTATTCTTGACATTTCTCTTGTTAGCTGTCCATGGTATTTTTGACATTACTCTTGTTAGCTGTGCTTTGTATTCTTGACATTTCTCTTGTTAGCTGTCCATGGTATTTTTGACATTACTCTTGTTAGCTGTGCTTTGTATTCTTGACATTTCTCTTGATAGCTGTCCATGGTATTCTTGACATTACTCTTGTTAGCTGTGATTTGTTTTCTGGACATTTCTCTTGTTAGCTGTGATTTGTATTCTTGGCATTTATCTTGTTAGCTGTCCATGGTATTTTTGACATTTCTCTTGTTAGCTGTGCTTTGTATTCTTGACATTTATCTTGTTAGCTGTCCATGGTATTTTTGACATTACTCTTGTTAGCTGTCCATGGTATTCTTGACATTACTCTTGTTAGCTGTCCATGGTATTGTTGATATTACTTTTGTTAACTGTACTTGGTATTCTTGACATTACTCTTGTTAGCTGTCCATGGTACTCTTGACATTACTCTTGTTAGCTGTGATTTGTATTCTTGACATTACTCTTGTTAGCTGTCCATGGTATTGTTGATATTACTTTTGTTAACTGTACTTGGTATTCTTAACATTACTCTTGTTAGCTGTCCATGGTACTCTTGACATTACTATTGTTAGCTGTGATTTGTATTCTTGACATTACTCTTGTTAGCTGTCCATGGTATTGTTGATATTACTTTTGTTAACTGTACTTGGTATTCTTGACATTACTCTTGTTAGCTGTCCATGGTACTCTTGACATTACTCTTGTTAGCTGTGATTTGTATTCTTGACATTACTCTTGTTAGCTGTCCATGGTATTGTTGATATTACTTTTGTTAACTGTACTTGGTATTCTTGACATTTCTCTTGTTAGCTGTCCATGGTACTCTTGACATTACTCTTGTTAGCTGTGATTTGTATTATTGACATTACTCGTGTTAGCTGTGATTTGTATTCTTGACATTACTCGTGTTAGCTGTGATTTGTATTCTTGACATTTCTCTTGTTAGCTGTCCGTGGTACTCTTGACATTACTCTTGTTAGCTGTGATTTGTATTATTGACATTACTCGTGTTAGCTGTGATTTGTATTCTTGACATTTCTCTTGTTAGCTGTCCGTGGTACTCTTGACATTACTCTTGTTAGCTGTGATTTGTATTCTTGACATTACTCGTGTTAGCTGTGATTTGTATTCTTGACATTTCTCTTGTTAGCTGTCCGTGGTACTCTTGACATTACTCTTGTTAGCTGTGATTTGTATTATTGACATTACTCGTGTTAGCTGTGATTTGTATTCTTGACATTTCTCTTGTTAGCTGTCCGTGGTACTCTTGACATTACTCTTGTTAGCTGTGATTTGTATTCTTGACATTACTCGTGTTAGCTGTGATTTGTATTCTTGACATTACTCGTGTTAGCTGTCCATGGTATTGTTGACATTACTCGTGTTAGCTGTGATTTGTATTCTTGACATTTCTCTTGTTAGCTGTCCGTGGTACTCTTGACATTACTCTTGTTAGCTGTGATTTGTATTCTTGACATTACTCGTGTTAGCTGACCATGGTATTGTTGACATTACTCTTGTTAACTGTACTTGGTATTCTGGACATTTCTCTGTAAAACTACATCCCTGATGCCTTCAGGAGTTGTTCTGCTTGTTTACTGATTCTCCATGACTTACGTCTATATAGTAGGATTGGCTGTATATTAAGAACTATCTTTCTTATTTCCATTGACAAAAAGTTGTTACATTAAATTCTTTTCCTTTCGCTGCGTTTTCCTGAGCTTTATATATTCTACTCTTCACCTCTGAGATGCATCTTCCATCCCATACATACCTAAGTGTTTGAATGTGTTAACTTGTTTTAAAACTGTTCCACTTAACTTTGATAGCGCATTCTGGAGAAGTCATTTTCATAGAGATTTACGGATAGAATCTTCTTCTTGTTTTTAAAACCAGTTCTCTTAACATATCTAACTCAATTCTATTTAACCGTAGCCACGAGTCATATGTCGAGTGTTCGGTTTATTTCTAGTTTGATAACAGGTAACCCGCAGCGTTGTCATGGGCTTGTATTTAAAACCTTTAGGTCACCTCAGCAGCACTACCCCTATCTACTCTCCTGTAACAAACATGGCTTATTTCTGTAACATTCGACAGTTTTATTATTGCCACTGTTATCCAGAATATCCATGTAACCCTGATCTGTCAGATTTATAGCAGTGTTTTTTTGTTTTGTTTTTTGGAAAGGGGGGGGGGGGGAGGAGAAGACACAGGTATAGAATAGAACACTTATTGAGAAAACCAGTTGAGGGTATCGCTAGACTGTCCTTGTTCTTGGATCCCCAGAATAAAAAAGTTGTAAAAGACTTTTTACGATTATCACTTCTTCTTTTATCCTTATCTGCAGACTGTCAAAGCAGTCAGTGGCCATCACGCCTGGTGGCGTCTTGTAGGGCAGCAACAAATTGATTCCACTTTGTTCGGTCTGCGGCCATCCTTCGTACAGTGCCCCAACTCTGGTTCATTCTTTGCATCTCAGCCTCCACAGTTCTCCGCCAAGTTGTTTTTGGTCGGCCTCTCTTTCTCTTTCCTTCGGGGGTCCATAGCATTACAAGAACAGCTATACTATGCTATGGTTATCACTTGACTGAATGAAAAAGTTCTAAAAGATTTGTTACGGTTACCACTCGATTGAATGAAAAAAAATTTAAAAGATTTGTTACGGTTATCACTTCACTGAATGAAAAAGTGTGAAAAGATTTGTAACGTTTAACACGTGACTGAATGAAAAAGTTGTACAATATTTATAATGGTTAACACTTGACTGAATGAAAAAGTGTGAAAAGATTTGTAACGGTTAACACCTGCCTGAATGAAAAAGTTTTAAAAGATTTGTAACGGTTAACACTTGACTGAATGAAAAAGTTTTAAAAGATTTGTAATGGTTAACACTTGACTGAATGAACAAGTTGTACAAGATTTGTAACGGTTAACACTTGATTGAATGAACACCCCCAACTTAACTGTACCAGCTTCTCGTGTTTCTATTTAGACTCACCAGTTGGGAAGTTGTGATAATGATGAAGATTTTGTATGAATCCTTCATCTAGTGCGTTTTTCCCTTGTGGTATAGTTACCGTGTTCCGGGATAGGTATCTGGTAGCGTCATGCTCCAGTTTACCCGACTGTAAATAAGTACGCGACTCTGCTCTTGAGATAGGGAAGGCAGAGGTAGTGAGGAAGGAAAATGGCCACCACACCTCATGAAGCTGGATCTAGTAGAGTGAAGTATGTAAGACTTAACTTCTCTACTGCAATATCTGCCAAGGGACACATCATCATCATCATCATAATTATCATTTCCCCCCCCCCCCCTGTGGGGCTTGGAGCGCCCACTGCAGCTGGTCGCCCTTGTAGAAGCCAGCACCATGAATTCACGTGCTCTAGTAATGGTGGATTATGAAGCAATTTGTTGTACATGAGAAGTTGCCAGCCTCAGGCACAACTTGATACTAGTCGCCTTGTGCCTCGCGCACAACTTCATACCAGTGCGGGCTATAATAAATAATAATAAATTCTTTAAGCACCAAACACGGCACATAAGGCAGAAACCAGTGCTCTCCAGGTTGTTCGTTGTGACGCCACTCCTCTTAGCTCTTGCACATTATTTAGGCCCAACGTTCTTCCTTCTCTTATTATTGTTCTTCTAAGTGTTTCTTTTGGTCTTCCTTTTTTCCTCTTACCCTCAGGAACCCAAGTGAGTGTCTGTAGTGGTATTCTGTTGTTTTGCATTCGTAGGACATGACCGATATATGACCATCGTCTTTTCCTTATATAGTCGGAGACATATTTCTGCCTAGAGTCTTCTCTTATTTGTCGATTAGACTTGAATTCTTTCAAACTGATGTTCATGAGTTTTCTAAGACATTTGTTCTCGAATGTATTCAGCTTGTTCTCCAATGATTTTGTTATTTTGCAACTTTCACAACCGTATGTTAACACTGAGATAACATTTGAATTAAACAGACGAAGCTTAGTATGTATATTTAGTGATCGTAATTTCCAAATATTAGATAATCTATTGAAGGCGCTGGCTGCCAAAGCAATTCTAGTATGGATTTCTCTTGTTGTGTCACCATCCTGAGTCATTTTACTGCCTAAATAATTGAATGTAGGGCCTGCCGACGGCTAGAGTTGCGGTGTTGAATGATAACGGCCCGTAATTTATTTTTTTGTGAGAGACATCGCGGGATACTTTGTAATTACGTGTGCATCTCGTCTGCTGCAGAAAGTAGCAGTCTGTTTGTTTTAAGAATATGATGTTAGCATTTTCATTAGTTTTGTCTGGATATATGTTAGTTTTTTTGTGTGAGTCCTCGTGGATGTTTACAAGTAGGAAATTTGATGGATTTTGTGAGCTCTTATAAGTTGTATGTAGTCGGAAATTTCTGGACATGTCTGTTATTATTGGTACCTGTAGTTGCTTATAACAGGAAATTGACGGTTTTTGTGAGTTCTTTTAGTTGTTTGTTAAGGAAATGTGGTGGTTTGTTTGAGTACATTTGCTTTTAGCCAGAAATGTGATGGTTTGTGGGAGTTCTTGTATTTGTTTTTAGACAGAAATTTGATGGTTTATGTGAGTTTATTTAGTTGCTTATAGCCGGAAATATGGTGGTTTTTGTGAGTTCTTGTAGTTACTTGTAGCCAGAAATGTGATGATTTTTGCAAGTTATTGTGCAGTTTTTATAGAGAGCAGTGGAGGATCCTGTCTGCTGATGCTTCCACCATGGCACCCCTACGACCCATGACGGGTTATGGGTTGAGATGATGATGATGTGCAGTCGTTTCTTCTATATATATATATATATATATATATATATTATATTATATATATATATATATATATATATATATATATATATATATATATATATATATATATATATATATATATATATATATATATATATATACTGAAGCACATTAAAAACGCACCACCTGTATAATCCAGGAACTGAGTGTGAAATGTAAATATAAGTGTTTACAAGTTTACATATTTGGAATCTTTATTCATTTTGCTTTGAATTCATGCTGGTCATTAATTTGTACATTTGATTGTTATGAAATTAATTGCATTCTGTGCAGGCAAGGGAGAAAACCAAAAATACAAAAAAAATGCACGTGCGTTATCCTGCTGGAGAAGCTGCAAGTCTGGATAAATTGTGAACGCAGGAGCAACCAGTGCATCCAGAACCTCATCTCGATATGTCACAGCATTAACATTTCCACGGAAGACGTGAAGAGGCAAGCGATGGTGAAAACTGAATCATCCCCAAATGTGAATACTGCCACCTCCAAATCGGTTGACACAGCAATCTGCAAAGCGCTCTCCACACCGTCGCCAAATCCGCATACGTCCATCAGCAAAGGATATGTTGAATCTGCTCTCGTCTGTGAATAGGACAGCATTCCACTGCAGTCTAGTCCATCTGACATGTTGCTCTGCCCATTGCAGGCGCTGCTGACGATGTCTGTGAGTCAAGTTTGGCCCAACATAATGTCGTCTTGCAGTAAGGCCTGTATCTCTGAGTCGTCGTATGACTGTCATTCAAGAGACTTGCCCATGTCTACCCACTATTGCTCTTGCTGTTTGACTTGCCGGGAGAGTACGATTCCTTAGGTAACTCAGCACAATATGACGATCTTGAGCAGGGGTAGTAACTCGTGGTTGGCTACTCCGAAGTCTATCCCGGGCACTGCCAGTGGTTCCGTAATGTTCATTGAGACGTACAATAGTGCTGTGGTGGCAATTCATCCTTCTGGCAATGGCCCGCGAGCTCCTTCCGGTCTCCAACATACCAATGGCTCGTTGGCGGTCGTTTTCAGATAGTCGTGGCATTTCAAGCACATGTACTGGGTGTTTTGTCTCAACGGCCTTTTTATACCGAGTATACTGCCACAACGTGTACACATTTTCAGGGTCATAGCTGTTGGGAATCGTGTTGCACGTGTAACTTTCATCGTTTTCATGTAGTCTGTACACAAACCCGTGGGTTGAATCATGCACTTTCCATTCCAGCAGCCATTCGCTCTCTACCTCTTGGCAAACACGGGGAAAATCCATTCCCACACTTTTTTCCCCAGCTTCTCGGCATCAGTATATATAATAGTGGTGCGTTTTTAATGTGCTTCAGTATATATATATATATATATATATATATATATATATATATATATTGTATATATATATATATAATATATATATATATATATATATATATATATATATATCTTATATATATATATATATATGATATATATATATACGAGGGAAGGTCAAAAAGTAATGCCTCCTATTTTTTATGTATGTAAATACTGCATCGGTGTGCAATTTGTAAATTTAGCAGGATTCCTCAAACACTCTTCTGCACGTGCACTGTATAGCATTACCAACCTGTTTCAGTAACAGGTGGCACCACTGTAACAGTTTAAAAAATGGCTGCCAAAGACGTTCGGTTAAAACAACGTTTTGTCATAGAATTCCTCAATGCTGAAGGCAAGACCCCAATTCGCATCCACGAACGTTTGAAGAATGTTTATGGAGATTCAACAGTGGATGTTAGCACTGTCCGACGTTGGGTACATCGTTGTGACGAAGCTGAAGTAGGTCAATCCTCAATGGCTGACGCAAAGCTGACTGGCCGTCCGTCTACCGCAGTGACTGCACACAACATTCATCGAGTTGATGGCATCATTCGTGGTGACCGTCGGGTAACACTGGATGAACTTTCTTCCATGTTGTCCATTAGTAAAGGCAGTGTCCAGAACATCATTAAAGACTTGGATTATTCAAAAGTTTGTGCACGGTGGGTACCCAGAATGTTGACAGACAGACATAAAGAAACAAGGAAAACCATAGCCATCAACCTCCTGCACCGTTACGAAACTGAAGGAGAAGAGTTTTTATCAAATATTGTGACAGGTGATGAGACTTGGGTTCATTTTTTTGAACCAGAATCCAAGAGGCAGTCAATGGAATAACATCGCCGACAAGAAAGAAATTCAAAAGTTCACCATCTGTAGGGAAAGTTATGGCCTCCGTGTTTTGGGATGAGAAGTGTGTGATTCTTCTCGACTTCTTGGAACAGGGAAACACGGTGAATGTAGACCGTTACATTGAAACTTTGAAGAAGCTTAGAGGTCGTCTTCGGCGACTTTACCCGTTAAAAGATCAGAGAACTGCACTACTGTTGCATGATAATGCCACGCCACACACCGCTAAATGCACCATTGATGCGATTGCAGAATTTGGCTGGACATTATTACCACATTCCCCTTACAGTCCCGATTTTGCACCTTCTGACTTCCATCTGTTTGGACCACTGAAAGAAGATCTTCGCGGACATCACTTTGAGGACACCGAGACCCTTAAACGCGCCGTACGCAAGTGGTTTAGGAAAAAGGACACAAATATGTACCGTGCGGGGATACATGCCCTTGTGAGAAGATGGACAAAAACTGTAATAAATAACGGAGACTACATTGAGAAATAAATTTTTGAAGTTCAGACTTGGGGCTACATTTCAGTGTGAATTTTATCTGTTTTCTTGCCTATTGAATGAAATTAAAAATTACGAGGCATTACTTTTTGACCGTCCCTCGTGTATATATATATATATATATATATATATATATATATATATATATATATAATATATATATATATATATATATATATATATATTTATATATATATATATATATATATATATATATATATATATATATATATATATATATATATATATATATATATATAGGTGTGTATGCGCGCGCTTGCGTGCGTGCGTGTGTGTGTGTTCATAAGAAAATCACAGCGTTGTGGAAATTTCGCGCAACAAAAGTAACTGGATTTATGGTACAAATAGGTTTAGGCGCATAACATTCAAAACCTGTACAGTCTCGTAAGTAATACACTACAAAACATAACAACAACAAACCCAATAAGACTACGGGTGTTTGAAGCCACTACACCAGCCACTTCTAGCACTGAAAGCATGCACTTCTGCAGGATTTAGAGATTTCTCTTAAGGTTTTCAAATATAGCTAATGCGTTTTCTCTGATCGCTGTTTTGTTTGGTCTTCGATCTACACATTCAACAGTCTTTCCATTTCTTCTGTTTCTTTTGGCCTTGTTCTGACAGACTTTGCAGCACTCACAGTTGGTCCTGCTGAGCAAGTTTCTTTTATTTTCGCAATGTTGTCTCTGCTGGTACGCATTGTTAATTCCTTTAGGTCTGTTGCTGTCGTGATATCCCATGTTGTCTCGTTTCTTTTCAAAACGTTTTGTAATTTTAAGACTTTCCTAAATGCTTGCGGCTTTCCTCCTTGGTTCACTTCTTGGATTCTTATAACCTGGACGCTTACTCATGTTTGGGATGCTTTATTAAATTCTGTCAAGAAAAGTACACAAACTCCTGAGAACAGTGCGAATCACGCTCGTAAGGCATGAGATGTTTCTGTATTTTGTGTATTCCTCCGCGAGTCACTACGGTCAGTTGGGTGGCGTTTTTCGCGTTCACCTGTGTTACTCAGTAATGAAAAGCATGCCATCTCGTTAAAAATCGCGTAGAGCTAACACGATTTCGCGTTTTAGTAATTTTATTCCCTTATTTATCTAGGGTGTATGAACACATTCGCGCATTACAAACACGAGTTGTAGCAGCAGAGACTAATTGCTTTTAGTCGGAAATGTGATGGTTTTTTTTAAGTCCTTTTAGTTCATTATAGCCGATAGTGTGGTGATTTTTGCGAGTTCTTCTAGTTGTATAGATCGTCGTCTATGCATTGTTGTTGGTAACAATCTGTGTTTATTGCGAGAACCAACACTCTTCCCCTTCACTGTTTCTTAAATGTAGGCCGTCTAGTTGTAGGATTAGAGTAACATTTTAATAATATTGCTCGCAAGCTATATTAAATATTCGTCTATCCGGATATAGTCTATCCGTCCTTTCGTCCGTCCTCCTCCCACCCACCCACCCGCCCGCCAGCCTATCTATCTATCTATCTATCTGTCTATCTATCTATCTATCTATCTATCTATCTATCTATCTATCTATCTATCTATCTATCTATCTATCTATCTATCTATCTATCTATCTATCTATCTATCTATCTATCTATCTATCTATCTATCTATCTATCTATCTATCTATCTATCTATCTATCTATCTGCCTGCCTGCCTGCCTGCCTGCCTGTCTGCCTGTCTATCTCTACCTACCTACCCGCCCACCTACCTACCTACCTATCTATGCATCTATCTGTCTGTCTGTTCGTCCGTCCATCCTTCTTCCCGCTTGTCTGTTTGTTTATCCCGCCATCCATCACCACCCATCATCCACCCATTATCCACCCATCCATCCCTCATCACCCACCTATCATTCATCCAGCCACTAACTCATCCATTTATCCATCCACCCATCTATTCATCTACACATCATCCATCCGTCTATCCATCCACCTATCATCCATCCACATATCATCCATCCACCTATCATCCATCCACCTATCATCCATCCACATACCCATCATCCACACACTCATCCGTCCATTCACTTATCATCCACCAACCTATCATACATCCATCCATCCATCTATCCATCCATCCATCTATCATCCATCCATCAATCATCTAACTACCCATCCATATGTCCACCCATCATCCATACTTCAATCCATATATCCACCCATCCTCCATCCATCTATCCGCTCATGATCCACCCATCCATCTATCCCCCATCCTCCATCCATCTATCCTCCCATCGTCCACCCATCCATCTATCCATCTATCCACCCATCCTCCATCCATCTGTCCACCCATCGTCCATCCACTCATCGTCCATCAACCCATCCTCCATCCATCTATCCACCCATCCTCCATCCATCTATCCACTCATCATCCATCCATCCGCTATCTATCCACTCATCATCCATACACCCATCCCTCTATCCACTCAGCATCCATCCCTCTATCCACTCAGCATCCACCCATCCACCCATCCCTCTATCCACTCATCACCCACCCACCCATCCATCTATCCACTCATCATCCATCCATCTATCCCTCTATCTGCTCATCATCCATCCCTCTATCCACTCATCATCCACCCATCCATCCACCCATCCCTCTATCCACTCATCATCCATCCACCCATCCATCTATCCACTCATCATCCATCCACCCATCCCTCTATCCACTAATCACCCACCTACCCATCTATCCACTCATCATCCATCCACCCATCTATCCACTCATCATCCATTCACCCATCCATCTATCCACTCATCATCTATCCAACCACCCATCCATCTATCCACTCATCATCCACCCACCCACCCATCTATCCACTCATCATCCATCCACCCATCCCTCTATCCACTCACCACCCACCCATCCATCTATTCACTCATCATCCATCCACCCATCCATCTATCCACTCATCACCCACCCACTCATACATCTATCCACTCATCCACGCACACACCGATCCATCTATCCACTCATCATCCATCCACCCATCCCTCTATCCACTCATCACCCACCCACCCATCCATATATCCACGCATCATCCATCCCCCCATCCATCTATCCACTTATCATCCACCCACCACCCATCCATCTATCCACTGGTATCATCCTTTTCCTTCCCACCCACCCTTTTCCTCCATCTATCCACTGGTATTTGCCTTTTCCATCCACACATTTGTCTTTTCCATCTTGTTCCACTGGTATCATCCATCCCTCTTTGTTCCATATTTGCATTCCCTCTTGTTCCACTGGTATTTGTCTTTTCCTTCCCTTGTTCCACTGTATATTTGCCTTTTCTTCCCTCTTGTTCCACTGGTATTTGTCTTTTCCCTCCCTCTTGTTCCACTGGTATTTGTCTTTTCCTTCCCTCTTGTTCCACTGGTATTTGTCTTTTCCTTCCCTCTTGTTCCACTGGTATTTGTCTTTTCCTTCCCTCTTGTTCCACTGGTATTTGTCTTTTCCTTCTGGGGTATTTGTCTTTTCCTTCCTCTTGTTCAAGGTACTGTCTTTTCCTTCCCTCTTGTTCCAATTTGCTTTCCTTCCCTCTTGTTCCACAATTGTGTTGTTCCAGCAATCTTTACCTTCCCTCTTGTCACTGGTATTTGTCTTCCTTCCCTCTTGTTCCACTGGTATTTGTCTTTTCCTTCCCTCTTGTTCCACTGGTTTTCCTTCCCTCTTGTTCCTTTTGTCTTTTCTTCCCTCTTGTTCCACCCTGGTATTTGTCTTTTCCTTCCCTCCACTGGTGTTTTTCCTTCCCTCTTGTTCCACTGGTATTTACCTTTACCTTCCCTCTTGTTCCACTGGTAGTTGTCTTTCTTGTTCCACTGGTATTTGTCTTTTCCTTCCCTCTTGTTCCACTGGTATTTGTCTTTTCCTTCCCTCTTGTTCCACTGGTATTTGTCTTTACCTTCCCTCTTGTTCCACTGGTATTTGTCTTTTCCTTCCCTCTTGTTCCACTGGTATTTGTCTTTACCTTCCCTCTTGTTCCACTGGTATTTGTCTTTTCCTTCCCTCTTGTTCCACTGGTATTTGTTCCTGGTATTTCTTTTCTTCCCTCTTGTTCCACTGGTATTTATCTTTACCTTCCCTCTTGTTCCACTGGTATTTACCTTTGTTCCACTGGTATTTGTCTTTTCCTTCCCTCTTGTTCCACTGGTATTTGTCTTTTCCTTCCCTCTTGTTCCACTGGTATTTGTCTTTTCCTTCCCTCTTGTTCCACTGGTATTTGTCTTTTCCTTCCCTCTTGTTCCACTGGTATTTGTCTTTTCCTTCCCTCTTGTTCCACTGGTATTTGTCTTTTCCTTCCCTCTTGTTCCACTGGTATTTGCCTTTTCCTTCCCTCTTGTTCCACTGGTATTTGCCTTTTCCTTCCCTCTTGTTCCACTGGTATTTGTCTTTTCCTTCCCTCTTGTTCCACTGGTATTTGTCTTTTCCTTCCCTCTTGTTCCACTGGTATTTGTCTTTTCCTTCCCTCTTGTTCCACTGGTATTTGTCTTTTCCTTCCCTCTTGTTCCACTGGTATTTGCCTTTTCCTTCCCTCTTGTTCCACTGGTATTTATCTTTACCTTCCCTCTTGTTCCACTGGTATTTACCTTTGTTCCACTGGTATTTGTCTTTTCCTTCCCTCTTTTTCCACTGGTATTTGTCTTTACCTTCCCTCTTATTCCCCTGGTGTTTGTCTTTTTCCCTCTTGTTCCACTGGTATTTGGGTCTTTTACCTTCCCTCTTGTTCCACTGGTATTTGTCTTTTCCTTCCCTTTGTCTTGTCCTCCGCTCTTGTTCCACTGGTATTTGTCTTTTCCTTCCCTCTTGTTCCACTGGTATTTGTCTTTTCCTTCCCTCTTGTTCCACTGGTATTTGCCTTTTCCTTCCCTCTTGTTCCACTGGTATTTGTCTTTTCCTTCCCTCTTGTTCCACTGGTATTTGTCTTTTCCTTCCCTCTTGTTCCACTGGTATTTGTCTTTTCCTTCCCTCTTGTTCCACTGGTATTTGTCTTTTCCTTCCCTCTTGTTCCACTGGTATTTGTCTTTTCCTTCCCTCTTGTTCCACTGGTATTTGTCTTTTCCTTCCCTCTTGTTCCACTGGTATTTGTCTTTTCCTTCCCTCTTGTTCCACTGGTATTTGTCTTTACCTTCCCTCTTGTTCCACTGGTATTTGTCTTTTCCTTCCCTGGTATTTGTCTTTACCTTCCCTCTTGTTCCACTGGTATTTGTCTTTTCCTTCCCTCTTGTTCCACTGGTATTTGTCTTTTCCTTCCCTCTTGTTCCACTGGTATTTATCTTTACCTTCCCTCTTGTTCCACTGGTATTTATCTTTACCTTCCCTCTTGTTCCACTGGTATTTATCTTTACCTTCCCTCTTGTTCCACTGGTATTTGTCTTTACCTCCCTCTTGTTCCACTGGTATTTATCTTTACCTTCCCTCTTGTTCCACTGGTATTCCCTCTTGTTCCACTGGTATTTATCTTTACCTTCCCTCTTGTTCCACTGGTATTTATCTTTACCTTCCCTCTTGTTCCACTGGTATTTGTCTTTTCCTTCCCTCTTGTTCCACTGGTATTTGTCTTTTCCTTCCCTCTTGTTCCACTGGTATTTGCCTTTACCTTCCCTCTTGTTCCACTGGTATTTGTCTTTTCCTTCCCTCTTGTTCCACTGGTATTTGCCTTTACCTTCCCTCTTGTTCCACTGGTATTTGTCTTTTCCTTCCCTCTTGTTCCACTGGTATTTGCCTTTACCTTCCCTCTTGTTCCACTGGTATTTGTCTTGTTCCACTGGTATTTGCCTTTACCTTCCCTCTTGTTCCACTGGTATTTGCTTTTCCTTCCCTCTTGTTCCACTGGTATTTATCTGTTCTTTTTGTCCTTCCCTCTTGTTCCACTGGTATTTGTCTTTTCCTTCCTTCCCTCTTGTTCCACTGGTATTTGTCTTTACCTTCCCTCTGTTCCACTGGTATTTGTCTTTACCTTCCCTCTTGTTTCCACTGGTATTTGGTCTTTTCCTTCCCTCTTGTTCCACCCTTTCCCTCTTGTTCCACTGGTATTTGTCTTTACCTTCCCTCTTGTTCCACTGGTATTTGTCTTTACCTTCCCTCTTGTTCCACTGGTATTTGTCTTTACCTTCCCTCTTGTTCCACTGGTATTTGTCTTTACCTTCCCTCTTGTTCCACTGGTATTTGTCTTTACCTGTCTTTACATTCCCTCTTGTTCCACTGGTATTTGTCTTTACCTTCCCTCTTGTTCCACTTGTTCCACTGGTATTTACCTTTACCTTCCCTCTTGTTCCACTGGTATTTACCTTTACCTTCCCTCTTGTTCCACTGGTATTTACCTTTACCTTCCCTCTTGTTCCACTGGTATTTACCTTTACCTTCCCTCTTGTTCCACTGGTATTTACCTTTACCTTCCCTCTTGTTCCACTGGTATTTACCTTTACCTTCCCTCTTGTTCCACTGGTATTTGTCTTTACCTTCCCTCTTGTTCCACTGGTATTTGTCTTTACCTTCCCTCTTGTTCCACTGGTATTTGTCTTTACCTTCCCTCTTGTTCCACTGGTATTTACCTTTACCTTCCCTCTTGTTCCACTGGTATTTACCTTTACCTTCCCTCTTGTTCCACTGGTATTTGTCTTTTCCTTCCCTCTTGTTCCACTGGTATTTGTCTTTACCTTCCCTCTTGTTCCACTGGTATTTGTCTTTACCTTCCCTCTTGTTCCACTGGTATTTGTCTTTACCTTCCCTCTTGTTCCACTGGTATTTGTCTTTACCTTCCCTCTTGTTCCACTGGTATTTGTCTTTACCTTCCCTCTTGTTCCACTGGTATTTATCTTTACCTTCCCTCTTGTTCCACTGGTATTTGTCTTTTCCTTCCCTCTTGTTCCACTGGTATTTGCCTTTACCTTCCCTCTTGTTCCACTGGTATTTGTCTTTACCTTCCCTCTTGTTCCACTGGTATTTATCTTTACCTTGTCATCAGTTCCCCAGGTGATCTTATCTTTACCTTGTCATCAGTTCTCCAGGTGATCTTATCTTTACCTTGTCATCAGTTCTCCAAGTGATCTTATCTTACCATTATAATCCTTTTCTTTACAATCACCTGTTTTGTGAGAGTCTTGATGCTTGTTGTCTTTGTTGTCCGTGTTTGTGGCTTTATTGCCGGTCAGAAATAATATAAAGCTACCAGAAAGTAACTGTCAAACATGAAGAAATGAATTATGATGGGCTTCGTCTGCTGCATGTCCTGGTGGTAGGATTACTTCTGCTATGGTCATTTTATTCGTTTAAATTCCATGTCACCTTCATTGGATCTTTGTAGTCAAACTTATCTGGATGCATTCATTGGCTATGAAGCTGCGGAGCAACCCGTCAAAACATTACATGGGGAGATGGGAAAAAAGGCCAATGGAATGAAATTTATCTAATTAATTAACATATCTTTTATCACAACATTTTGTGTAGCTGTACATATACCTTTTAAAATGGTGCCTTGTTACGTACGAAAAAAAAAACATACAACAACAGTTCCACATAAACATTTTTTACGCGGTCTCCGGAGTCATTAATTGAGGGTGTATCGCATTGGGCGACATATGCCCCCCTTATGTTCAGTCCAAACTTTTGAAACTGTTAATTGTGATCATTCTTATCTACAGCAATGTACAAGGGGATTGACATAAGTCTTGGGCCTGACCATGAAGGAGTCACAGGAGGAAGATGAAACTTGGCACATTTAAAGTTCATCATATTTGCACTGAATATGTGAAGTACACGTTTGTTTCTTCAATGGGTTTTCCCGCTACGGTGCACGGTGCAATGTACCCTATTGACCGGATCTGCTGCTCCAAAGATTTGACAAAACAATGGAAAAGAAGGAGGCCAGAGCTGTGATAAAATTTCTGATGTTTCAGGGAAAAACACCTACAGAAATACACAGGGAGATGGAACCAGTGTTTCGTGATTCTTGTCCTACATATACTTCGGTAAAAAACTGGTGTCAACAGTTTAAGTGCGGCCGCTCAAATGTTGCTGATCTGCCAAGATCTGGTAGACCAGCCTCAGAGTGCAACGATGAAAATGCAACAAGAGTGAAGAAAATCATTGACCAGGATCGAAAAATGACAATTGTGGAGATAGCTAGTAGAGTAAAACTAAATGAAAGAACAGTTTATAGAATTTTACATAACAGACTGAACATGAGAAAAGTGTGTGCACGCTGGGTTCCGCGACTGCTGACACGTGAACAGAAGCAAACGAGGGTAAATTGCTGTCAACAGTTGCTCAAAAAGTGTCAGTCAAAAAATTTTTTGGAGACCATGGTGACAGTAGATGAGACTTGGGTACACCATTATGACCCCGAATCCAAAATTGCCAGCATGCAATGGAAAACCCCGGGCTCCCCAACACCTGTCAAGCTGAGAGCGCAGAAATCTGCAGGAAAAGTGATGCTGACTGTTTTTTGGGACGGCAAAGGTGTCCTTTTGAAAGATTATCTGCCTCGTGGCAACACAGTTAATGGACAGTACTATGCAGATCTTCTCACCAAACTAAGAAAGGTTGTGACCAGGAAACAAGGGATAACGCGCACTCAAAATCTTCCTTTGCTTCAAGACAACGCGCCCTCTCACAAAGCACGGCTTGTGCAGCTAGCAGCCAACGATTTGAATATTGAAATTCTTCCACACCCACCATATTCTCCAGATTTGGCTCCATCAGACTTTTTTCTATTCCAAAATCTTAAAAAACAGCTAAAAGGAAATCATTTTGACAGCGATGAAGAGGTTATACTGGCATGTGATGACTGGTTTAGTTTGAAAAATAGAGTGTTCTACTCCCAAGGCCTTTTCAAGGTCAAGCAGAGATGGCAGAAGTGTGTAAATTCAGACGGTGGCTATATTGAAAAGGAATAAACACTATACAAAATTTCAGCTCTCTGTGACATGTCCTTCATGGTCAGGCCCAAGACTTATGTCAATCCCCTTGTATATTGTATTGCGCAAATCCGTTTGGCTACAAATTTTCATGAAGGTGGCACTTGTTTGCGAGGAAATCTTGTGTTAAATCGAATATTGCCCCACGAAAAAAATAGTAAAGCCTGCGAGTTCTTTAAATGGATGTGCAGTTTAGTTTTTACAGTGCACTGCACACATTTTCTCGAAGAAGGTGGCGGGAATGTGTCATTGTTTCTTAAGTTTCAATTATTCCATTATAAAACTGTTAACGTCAACGTTGATGAAGTATTTCGATCATCACAGAGCTATAAAAGGGTCTGCTTAGCAGCTAGCTTGGGCAAACCGTGAAAAGGGTCAGTACTTTGGACTGCTGAACGGCTAAGGTAACAGGTATCCTGCGAAGTGTAATGGGGTTGTTGCCTGTAAATTAAAGTGTTTCTTGATTATAAGTAAAAGGTGGTATTGCCGTCAAAATTCAACTGATTTACTATGTTCTGAGGGTATTGTTCTCGGAACTAAGATATAAATTGGTAGACGAAAGACACGCTAGACAGAAACGGTATGTAGAAATGGATAGGGTACAGTCCTCAGTACAAATATACAGGGTAGAACAAAGATACTTTGTGAACTGTTTTAACAGTGGACCAACACTGTTCATGGCATAGGCATAGCATTTTGAGTGTCCAGAATTTTTAACGACCAAGGAAAGTCAGCTACTACAACGTGTCAAGCAAGTTAAGTATAACGTGAAAACAAGAACCGTGACACGCAAGCACGATGAAAACACCCAAACATTAACTATATACTTTTTGTAAATTGTGTCAAATCTTGTAAGATATTCGTATACCAAGGTGCTAAATTTTTACTCAATCAAGTACATTGATTTGTTTATAACTTCAGTTATTGACTATTTAAATCTCCAGTTATAGTTTTGTTGTGGTCAAAGAAATATTAATAGTTTAAAGTTGGTAGGGAATAAATACGAGCTGCAGTCACATATTTATAGAGACACCCTTGGAGCATAGGATAGGTGTTAAGTCATGTTTTCGAGTGGGAGTTAAGTGTTTGGGATTCTTACGTACGGGTCTGATTTTTTATTTTATAGACACGCTAGTAAGCACGTTTAAAGTTATGAGATGATTTGTTATTTGGGTGCTTTGTGTACTATATTTTTGGAACATAGCTCAACTGAGTATGTGTTAGTTTTTTAAAAATAAAGAAAGTGTTCAAATGTTCTTAGTAATAGTTGGGGGAGAGATACGGGTGAGCTAGCCTCACATGTCAAGCAGTTAGTTCGCGCTTGAGCGAAGATTTACTGAGTTGTACTGAGAAACTATAATCTCGGTCAGTAGGTATCTGGGAGAGCTTCGAGACGGTTTATAGTCTCGCTAGTGTGTCCAGAGTATTTTTTAAGGGAAGAGGTTCAATAGATTATTCAAATGCCATGGATTATATTGGCTATTACTATTTATGACGAATTGCTATTTACGCAAACAATTCCCTATGGATTATTAGCACATGTTTGACATTATAACGTTTTCAACAAGTGAAGTCATTATGGATTATTAGCACATGTTTGCCATTACAACGTTTTCAACAAGTGAAGTCATTATGGATTATTAGCACATGTTTGCCATTATAATGTTTTCAACAAGTGAAGTCATTATGGATTATTAGCACATATTTGCTATTATAACGTTTTCAACAAGTGAAGTCGTTATGGATTATTAGCGCATGTTTGCCATTATAACGTTTTCAACAATTGACTGTTCCTTGATTCGCTATTCATGCGATCTGATTCATTTTATAACCTGTGACAATGTACTGTCCGTGATGTCAATGTTGCTGTGATCAATAAACGGTGTATGCGTTGGAAAAACCTTATTCGTCTTACCCGTTGGTGGATTTCCTGACCTTACATTACTGTTGTGTGGGTGATAACAGAATATAGACCAACCTAAAGAACTCATGACATTCGCTCATATATATTATACAACTGTCGGCCACTACAGTAAGTCCGACCTTGCTGACGTGAACATTGTCAGCTGTGCCAGACAGTAGCACTATCTTCCATACAACCGCCACACATACACATACAGAAGTGACAGCCAAAAGAAACACAGCAACGATAGGTCTAGCGAGAAAGTGACTTATTTCACAGCTGTCTTCTACAGCTACCGTCTAGGACTCAGTTTACCGCTGATCCAATAATTCTAGAGTATCACAGACAGGTTTTAAAAACATTGTTTCGTTTAAGTAGCTCATGTCTGTACTCTGGTTATGGTGACATACATTTCAATACGCAGCATTGCCAGCTAGCATTATTTCGATATAAGAAACTGAAATATGCCCACCTCTGTATCTACGCGGTGCTACATTATAGAAAAGCTATACGTGTAAAAAACGCGTAAATTAAAAATATTTTAATCAGAAGAATATATGTATAAATGGTACAAATTCCGGGGGACAATCATTTACAGCCCGCATCACAAAATAAACTGTTCTTTTATGACTGCCGGTATTCATTAACCTTACTCATAAATAATGAAAACAATTTAATAAAGTGGAAAAACAGGAAAGCCATAATTAATAAATATTGCTTACTTAAAATTTCTTTTTTAATTTAGATGCTAACACTTGCGTTAATGAATGTTGACTTCTGTTTGCCCGAGATGGCTTAGGTTGAGCGTTGGGAAGGGAGACTACTGGAACACATACACACACAAAACACAGATGAAAGCGTAAATTGCCGCGTAAGGAAACTGTGAACGCGATAAGTGGGCAGCTCCGTGAACGCTGTAACATTTGTACTGCACTGAACCTAGCCAGGCGTCGCACACGACTTCACTGCAAGCCGAACAAGCAGGAACGCGCGGGAAGTTTGATTCCCAGAATTCGCAAGCGTAAATTTTCAATTTAACATGTCCTTGTCACTATAATGAGTTTATAGTGGTAATTGTTGCTCTCAGTATTCATCTAGGAAGTGTTCAATAAATTGCAGATATAATTTCCGAATTCAAGATTACTGACTTGCATTTCCGAATTCAAGGTTTGCAGCTTGCATTTCCTAACTCAAGATTAACATTATTTAAGTGTGTTAAGAAATAGTTCTAGTAGATTGTGACGTGCGGCCAAGGTTTGCCATATGCCTGTTACAGTAAATTGTCATCTGACGTCATTAACGGATATGGATATAACATCACCCCACGGTAAGGACTCGGCATGGGTTTAACAGTCATTCTTTTATTGCACACTTTCTGGCGTTTAAAAAAAAAATGTGTGTTCGTGACTCGTTTGATGCATCATGTTTCATTATCTCTTGTCTGTGTTTTGAATAACGCCTTTTCTGATACTTGAATATCCTCATCTCTTCAATACGACCATGTAGTTCTCGTGGCAGGGGCCTACTCTAGGAACCATATATTAATAAATCTATTAATTGTCAGGGGTCCCTGAGGAGGTAAGAAATAGAATTACTGCCCCCATTAGACAGATTGTAAAAGGTGACTAAATATGAAGTTGTAACTGAGGCTGGCAGAGTCATCATTTAGCACAAGCTGCTACCACAACCATTACTGAAAGATCACATGCATGATATGGCGCAGGCTTCATGCAGACCAGCTGTAGTAGTGCTCCGTGCTCCATACGGAGAGAGAAGAGAAACGCATGTCATCAATGTATTGTATGACGCGACGCTTGACAGAATATGCAGTAAATAAAAGACAAGAAAGAAAGAAAAAGTAGGCTAACTCTGCTGTTGTTGTTTTTTTTTTCTTCAGACGGACTGCTCAGCCACGACAAGGAAGATGTGGTGGACCGAGTCACCTACTTGGAGAAGAAGGTTCAGCAGCAGGAGGATGAGATCGTCTGCCTCAAGTCAGCAGTGGCCGACGTCATTAGAAGATTGGCTTCCATAGAGACAGGTAAGTAACATTTTGTCTTAACCTTAAAGTGACAATTCATGTGTATATGCGTCTTCTTTCTTCGTTGTTCCTCCAAACATGCTGCAGAGCGTGATGGCAACTTCTGTAGGCTTTCGTGGGAATTCGTTTCGTGTTACTACTGCGCTTGTTTATCCTCTTGTACAGAAGACGTCTGCTATGCCCACGTTGGCTCCCTTTTCTTGGATGACCTTGTGTTCGGCATCATCACTAGAGAATAGTAATAATATCTTATACCTGTATCCTTACCTCCTAACTCTAACTATTTATTCTGAGATGCTTTATTCGTTTGTATATATGTGCAGCGAACTTCTAATTTTTTTTCTATGCTGTATTGCATTGATTTAGCCCATTATTGATCTAATTCCTTGAACTGGAAACCGAGCCCAGTATTTACAGATCTTGAGGCCACCATACCTCTTTGCCAGATCGACTCCAGCTGTAGAGATGCTAAATCATAACATATATAACCACATATTTTTCGATTACGGAAACAACAGCAAATGGGCTGATTTGCCGTTGCCCTAAAGACGCCACTAGGCGTGATGGGAAACATAGTAAATAGATTTGGAATTAAAAGAGACAAAAAATACAAACAATATATAAGATTTTCAAGTCGACTCCCCAGACTTCAGCAACGCCACCTATAAAAATCTTACTTACTTCCTTACTTAGTCGTTCCCCTTCTACCGTGAGGTGTAGAGGTTTGGAAGAGAGAGCGCCAGACTATCCTATCGGCTGTCTTCCTCATGGCCTGGTTCCATTCTAGTCCTCGGTCCTTCAAAGATTGTCTAATGTTGTCCTCCCAGCGGACTCTGGGTCGTCCTGGGGGTCTGGATCCCTGGCTCTTTGTTTCTCATGCTTGTCATGGTAGCCGATCTTCTCCCATTCTGCAGACATGGCCAAACCATCTTAGTTGGGACTGTTCTACTTGGATCTATAAAAATCTAGGAAATGTAATTTCAGGAAAACATCCCATTGGGTTGACCACATCCTTAGAAGAGACTTTGACATCATCACTAGAACCGCCATGTTATAGACGCCATAAGGAAAGCCAAAAAGTAGCGGTCTGCTAAAAGTAGCATTGCGGAGAACAGTGGAGCCAGAGATGCGAAGCATGAAGCACAGAGCTGGGGCAACACACGAAGGGTGGCTGCATACCCCGAGCTGCATACCCCGAGCTGCATACCCCGAGCTGCTTACCGAGCAAAGTTGAGAAAGTTTTTTACTCCCCTACACAGGCTCGATCAAGAACCATATGAGTGCTCTAGACAACGCCACCGTAGTACCACACCGGAATGTGCCTTCTGCCCGGGGTCCTTCAAAAAGTTCACGGCTGTCGTCTGCTCATAGTTTATCCAAATGGTCATCTCTGGCTACCTCATCAGAAATGTCGAATTCAATGCTGACACCTACCTCGTAAGTACAAGCAAGATTAGTGTTGATTGGTTCAAATCATATCTTGAGTGCAGTGACCTTAGTAGAGGGCGGGTGCAAGGGTGGTGGTCCGCCCGGGGGGGGGGGGGGGGCCACGAATTATGTTTTGGCAGTACTGTACTCTTTACAAATATGTAAGCATAATGTATTGTATTTGTTTTATTGGGGGGCAGGGTGCCAAGTGAAGGATCCGCCCCAGGTACCAAGTACTATAGGTACACCCCTGCTTGAATGTAGTAGAGTTTGCATTGTGTAAATGATCCCCATGTTTCTTGTGACATTGGTTCACTTCTGGACATAACGTTTACATCAGGCCTTACTTGTCTGGCAGTTTATTTAATATTAAGTGCTGTTTTTTTTTTGTAGTCAGCTTCTTTGCGTTGATATTTTGTCTTGTATATTATTTCTATTTGTTAATTACTTGTTTCCAACGTGTTTGATATGTCCTTTGTCATTATTTGGTAGCCGTTCTATACTTGTGCCCGCTTCTGACTGTGGTTGACGACGGATTGTCACGACGTATCCGATGTTTTTAGCATATTGCTCTTTTATAAAACTTACTCGGATACAATTTTTCTCTTGTCTTTTTTTTTTTGTCTTTATTCATTGCGTTTATGTTTTGTTTTGTTAAACAGAGTTTATATTGCACAGTTCATCGTTTTAATATTCGTTATAGTTTTGGTTTGGTTTTTAAGGACCATTTTCACTATACACGGACAACTCAATCAGTGCTTCGACCTCCGACCTTAGATCACACAAGGATGATCTCAGCACAGTGCACGAACTCCGTAGCACCGGCGAGATTCCCAGTGTGTGTATACAGGAATCACACATCTTATAAATACTTTTGTGGTGGGTAGATTTTCCTCTTCTTTTAAATTTTGCCTTAGCAGCGGCCGAAAAGCCTACTCGTTATAATTGAGAGTATTTGCTTGTTCGCAGGTTCATTAAAAAAATGATACGTTTTATATTCCAATTTCTGTAGTCTTTTTTCCCCCTTCTTCAACTATTTCTTCTAATTTCTTCGTCAACTGTCTTCTTCATCACCTCCCTTTCCAGACCGTCATCTTCATGAGAGAAATTGATGTGGTTATATGAAAACTATGAGAGAAACCTGAGATAGACCACCATTTTTATGAGAGAAATAGGTGTGGTTATATGAGAACTATGAGAGAAACCTGAGATAGACCACCATTTTTATGAGAGAAATAGGTGTGGTTATATGATAACTATGAGAGAAACCTGAGATAGACCACCATTTTTATGAGAGAAATAGGTGTGGTTATATGAGAACTATGAGAGAAACCTGAGATAGACCACCATTTTTATGAGAGAAATAGGTGTGGTTGTATGAGAAAACAACAGCCAAAAAATCAACAGACTTTCATAAAGGGAGTTTGCGTAGAATAGAAGGATTGAAATGATGACAATCACCAGACTAATGCTAATGGAGCAGGAGTTGAGAGGAAGACGCTGGTGATGGATAGGACACATATTGAGGAAACCTGTTGATAGCATTACAAGGCAGTCCTTGTTCTGAAATCCCCGGGGGAATAGAGGCAGAAGTAAACTAAAAATACGCGGAGAAGAGAAACGGCGACAAAAGTGAACATGATGAGAAAGACACGGAAAGAACGTGAGCTGAAGCCACGTGACAGGATGACGTGGTATGTGGTTGTTGAAGGCCTTTGCTCCCTGGCGAGCTGAAGCCACGTGGCAGGATGACGTGGTATGTGGTTGTTGAAGGCCTATGCTCCCTGGCGAGCTGAAGGGTATTATTGACTGATATGAGCGCGAACGTCCAAGAAAAATCTTCTTTTATCTGCCTTCTTTTTTGTCTATTTATGTCTTCCTTATACTTCTTTATACGTGAGTAAAGCCAGAATATATATGTGGGGATAGTATAGTTTGTATACGGCACACCCATGTGAACGTTTCATGCAACAATTTTGGATTTTGTTGGTGACTAATCCACAGGCGTCAGCATCTCTCAGCCACATTAGCGGCAGCAGATGTTGTCTGTCATCAAAATATAAACTAAAGCTGTGGTCTATTACCAAAATATGTTTTAGCAGGAAACATTTTAAAATACATGTGTTTAGGTCAGGGATTCCCAGCGTGGGGTACACGTACTCTCAGGGGGAACGAGAAGCTTGTAAACGGTGTATGAAGAATATACTTGCTTACTTAGTCGTTTTTCTTCTACCCTGGGATGTAGAGGTTTTCCATAGAGAGCGCCATACAATCCTATCGGCTGTCTTCCTCCTGGCCTGGTTCCAATCTAGTCCTTGTTTCTTCAGAGATTGTCTAATGTTGTCCTCGTAGCGGACTCTGGGTCGCTCCGGAGATCTGGATCCCTGGCTCTTAGTTTCTTTAAACCGATCTTCTCCCATTTTGCAGACGTGGCCAAAACCATCGTAATTGGGACTGTTCTTCTCGGGTCTGCAGGGGCTGGGTTTTGAGGCCATGACGTATCGTCCGGCTGCTGACCATGTTACTTGAACCACCTTCCTCAGATACCTCATTTATGAGGTTTGGAGGTGTCTTGTGTGGGCTGTAGTCATTGCCCATGACTCGTATCCATAGGTCAGGGGAGGAACATAGGTGCAGCGGTAGACAGCCATCTTCGTTACGAGGAATATTTGGTAAATAACTATGTTATCCTGTCGAAATATTCCCAAAAGAAGTAGTGTTAGTGAGGAAAACAAAAAGAATTGTGGATTGTAGAGAGAACGAGGACACAAGTTCACAATCAAAACCGAACCAAGAAACAAACTGGAGGCTGAACATGATATGTAGATGTATCTTTTAAAAACTGCTCCAATAATAAAACTGTTGGCTGACAACAAACAGAATCAAGGATCTCACTGAATGAATAGACTGTATCCTGATAAACAGTTAATAGCGTTTTGAAACTATAAATGTTATGTACCGAATACAGTTTTTATTTGTGACAGATTAATTAATCTGTTTATTCATTTTCTTATGTGTATTAGCACGGTAAACTCTAGAATTTATATTTTTTATATTGAACACGAGTACGGGAATGATTATTAAAAGCTAAGGGGTACGGGGGCATAAAATTGTGAGAACCCTTGTGTTAGGTTGTATTCGACCGTGGTTAGAGATAACGGGGGGTGGGGGGTCCAGGCTCAAATAGAGTGACTCATGAATTTCGATAGCCTTGCTTGTCCGTACCTTTTTCCTCATCTCCGCCAATATCAGGTCATGTCTTCTTCTCTGATCCATAACCGCCAACCGTCAAAGCAGTCAGTGGCCATCACGCCTGGTGGCGTCTTGTAGGGCAGCAACAAATTGATTCCACTTTGCTCGGTCGGCGGCCATGCTTCGTACAGTGCCCCAACTCTGGTTCATTCTTTGCATCTCGGCCTCCACAGTTCTCCGCCAAGTTGTTTTTGGTCGGCCTCTCCTTCGCTTTCCCTCGGGGGTCCACAGCACAGCTGTTCTTGTGATTGTATCAGGGTCCCTTCTGAGGACGTGGCCAACCCAACTCCAGCGTCTGCCAGCTATGATGGTGTGCATGTCCTCTTGGTTACTCCGAATAAGTAGTTCGTGGTTACAGATGGTGTTTGGCCAAAAGATTCGAAGAACTTTCCTTAGGCAGATTGTGTGGAAGGAGGACAGTTTCGACATTTCCTTCTCTGTTACTCTCCAGTATTCCGCACCATAGAGAAGCACAGAAAGTACACAGCTCTCATACAGTCTTAAATTTGTTGTTTGTGCTGTACTGGGAAGACTTCCAAATGTTGTTGAGACTAGCAAAGGCTGTTCTCGCTTTATTCATTCTGTTGTTAATGTCCTAGCTTGTTCCGCCGTCAGGTGTTACTATGCATCCTAGGTAAGTAAATGTGTCTGTCTGTTCTAACTGCTGGTTCCTTACTGTTATTGGCTCAGGATTGCCCACATTTAGTGTCATGACCTCTGTCTTCTTCAGATTGATGTTCAGGCCAACCTGCTGGCCAAACTTATTCAGTCTATCGGTTTTTTCTTGGATGTGTTGATGTGAATGAGCGAGTAGTGCAATGTCATCTGCATATTCCAGGTCTTCCAGTGTAGAAAACGTTGTCCATCTAATTCCTATTGGACTGCCCTCTGTTGTCTGGGTTCATCACCCAATCTCTGGTTGTCAAGAATAATGTTGTTGATAAGGGGCATCCTTGTCGTACTCCTGTTTTCACTTCGAAAGTTACAATACTCAATCCAACACTGCATGTAAAGTTAGAATAGAGGCTTTTTATGATGGAAACAATGCAGCTGGGAATTCCATAAGCCCTCACTATTTTCCATAGGCTGACCCTGTGTATGCTGTCGAAAGCCTTTTCAAAATCAACAAAGTTAATGTATAGCTGTCTCTGCCATTCTGAGCACTGCTCTATAATGTTCCTGAGGGCAAATATATGATCTGCACATCTTCTGTTCTTTCTAAAACCCGCTTGTTCTTTCCTCAGTTTATGGTCAGCTGCTTTTGAAATTCTTTGGATGATTATCCTGCCTAGTATTTTGCTGGGAACTGAGAGGAGAGTAATTCCTCTCCAGTTGTTGCAGTCTGCAAGGCCGCCCTTCTTGGGCAATTCGACAATTATTCCTTTACTCCACTCTGTTGGTGTTGTCTCAGTTTCCCAGACTTGTGCAAATAGTGGTTCTAATAGTTCTGTTGCTAGTTCAGGGTCTGCGTTGAATAACTCAGCATTTAGATTGTCGTGACCAGGCGCTTTTCCATTTTTTAACCCTTTGATAGCTGTGATGATTTCTTCTTTTCGTGGAATGTCTGTATTTACGTCTAAGTCACTTTCAGCCTCAGGAACATTCAGTTGAGTCTCTGGTGGTTCCTTATTCAGTGTTTCTCTGAAGTGCTCTGCCCATCTTGTTTCCTGCCCCTGTGCTGTGGTGATGAGATTTCCTTGCTTGTCTCTTAGTAACGTTATGTTGTTTGCACCTCGTTTTCCACTGATAGCTTTAGTTGTTTTATAAACTGTGCTTTGTTCATTTCTCAGTGCTGCCTCTTCTGCCTGTCTTACAAGGTCATCCAGAAATGTCCTTTTGTTAGCACGGGTTTGACGTTTTACTTCCTTGTCCAGCTGACTGTACTGTTCACTATATATTACCTTTAACCTGGGAGACTTAGCTTCTGTTTTCTTTTCATTTCCTTTCTCTTCGCTATGGCGTTTAGCGTTTCTGGTGTTATCCAGTCTTGGCTCTTTCTTTCCTGGAATCCCAAGCATGACTTGCTGCTTTCCTTGTATATTGTTGAGAAGTGATGAATCTCTGGTCGACTTCATCGGTCTCTGTTCTTTCCTGGCTTTTGGTAATCTGATATCGTCTCTTTACGTCGACCACGAAAGCTTTTCTGGTGAGGGGGTCCTTAAGTTTCGTGATGTTATATCTTTTCTGTTTGACTGCAACTGGCCGAGCAGCTCTGAGTTTCACCTTCAGTCTTGCTACTACTAGGTGATGATCACTTCCCACATCTGCGCCTCTTCTTACTTTCACGTCTTGTAGTGCATGTCTCCATCTGCCATTGATCATTATGTGATCTATCTGGTTTCTGTCTTGTCCGTTTGGTGTTTCCCGTCTTGTCCGTTTGGTGTTTCCCACGTTAACTTGTGCCCTTCGTTGTGGGAAAAAGTGTTCCTCCAGGTTATTAATACTGCAGAAGCTTATTAATTTGTCCCCATTCTCATTTACTGTTCCACTGCCGCATTTCCCCATTACTCTTTCGTTATAATTATTGTGTGTTCCAACTTTCGCATTAAGGTCTCCCATTACTATAATAAGATCATACCTGGGTGCAGTTTCCATTTCCTTTTGTACCTGTTGATAGAACTCGTCCTTGATCTCTTCATCGCTGTCGTTTGTTGGTGTGTCGTAGATTTTTCGATAGGAATTTAAGATCAATTATGGTCCGGTCTGAGTAGAACTAGAACAGGTGATAGCTCAGTGGGAGATAAGGTAAAGAAATAGATTTTCACGAGTGAAATGGTGAAAGGTAAAGTCTGTCCCTGGATTTTAGAGATAATCTATCCAGCCTATCGGTTACGACTGAGATTCTTAGATCAGACAGTTTCTCTATATATATATATATTTTTTTTTCAACCACTCACCTCTACACACACACACACACACACACACACACACACACACACAGAGATACGTGACGACAATTAGACGCACAGACGTGAAAACTATATCTATGGAATAGGGATCTTTTGGGACAAGCTGACCAACACACGTAAATAAAGTTTATGTAAATTTTATTTATCATGAAGGACTTCACAACAGCAATATTTTGAATATCAAATCAAATACAAATAAACATAAGTTAATGAATTAATTAAAGAATTAGACTCATAGGTGTAATCCTCCCTCCCTCTGTTGAGACAAGATCCCGATAGAAGAGAAGTTATTAACCCCCAAAGAGTCAAAGGTGTTTACGCTATGGTATAGGATTTCCCTCTACAATAAAGAACAGAGTTTATACGTTAATCTATTCTGAAAGGGACAGCATTAGCAAAACTTGCATTAAAAAAATACAATGTTAGTACATGGGTTATACAATGAAATAATTATTTATCCCTGCTTTCTCTCGCTCTGACAGACCTGTGATCACAACCAGTCACTCTTACCTAAAAGGTGCTTTCACCACATCTGGAACAATCGTAAGGTATACACAGCCCATCCAAGGTTTGGTTATTGGCGAATCAAGCCCCAGTTTCTCCAAAGACTAATTAATTCAAATGATGGGAAACGTTTGATTCGCTACAGGTAGTAGGATGCTGATTATGTCACTTCAATTTTTGTCCAGGTAGTAAAATAATTAAGAGGTCTAATGTTCACAGTGTACAGTAGCTTGGAATCTTCAGTCGTTAAATCGAGTGTCAGGTAAATAAATCTGTTCAGGATAAATCTTCTTCACAACACTGTGGTTGTTATTCAGGTAATGTCAATGTTTGATTATATCGCCACCACAGGCTGAATGTATATGAACTTGGGAAGAGAAATCTGGATATTCTATAAGTCCAGTTACAATTTATTCTTAATATTCTTTGGGTTGGTGCTCTGTCTCTTTCTGGGTGTAAAACACGAGGCCAGACAGGTCACCTTGAAAACCCGATATTTATATCAGAATGTTCTTTGTTAGTTGCTTATCCTTTACAGGACGTGGCAATCAACCCCAGCTTTTATTGGCTGTTTGTGATTTTTCTAGGCAATTTTTTCATTCAGTAGTTTGCCATTGCTTTCTGAATGGTACGGCGCTTATACCATTGTTAAAAATCCACACAAAGCGATCTGCTACCAAACCGCCTGCAGCAGGTTTCGAACCTGGTATATCTGGATTATGAAACTGCGTTCATATCCATTAGGCCACAGACGTAAAAGTTATTCTCAGATTCATATGGAAGCCGCTGGTAAGGTTTGGGGTTTGACCCAATACACAAGCCAGAAATAAAACGATCTCCAATCGAAACGCTAAGTGATATAACTATTATAAGAGATCTTTAGAATCGAAAGCTAGATGTTCTCTGAAATTCTGGCGGTACTGGATAAATTTGAGTTAGAAAGGCTGGGTATATATATCTCTGAAATCAAAGGGAATGTATTCCATAGACCGAAAACCAGACTCTCTGCCAGATGTTAGCACCTACGGGGAATTCTTCGTTCAATCTGCAAATCAAAAATCTTTCTCACACTAAAGCCGAAAGCCAGAACTCATACTCTCTCTTAGATCAGGCATAACGTAATTTGCTAATCAGTGCAAATTTTACACGTCCCTGCTCGTATGGCTATTCTCGCGAGCAGTGTCCTTTAATCTGGCAATTCGCCGTGTTTAATTACTTTACTAGCGAACGGATCACAAGGGAGGTAATAGAAATTTGCTCACCTTGGTTCCAACTAATCTGCTCCTTTATCGCTATCTGATCATATTCAACGATTTTCAATCGCTGGCGTTAGAATAAATTACAGATACCCCGCTCAGCGTTAGCTAATAGGTCTGCTCGAGAACATACATCAAAGAAAAATAGCGAACAGCAATAAAATGCGTGCTAAATAGAAAAAGAGACAGATCTCTGAGTATTAGAATGGTTTATGTTATCGAAACAGGCGTAGGTGAAAGTTTGGTAAAAGAAAAGTGTAGATAAAGAAATAGATATATGAAAGCTATTATCATAATATGTCACATGGTGCATAGCATTGTATAATTGTGGGTGAATCTCCCTCTCAGTCTTGTTCTTATCAGTCTGTTGTTGATGGGTTTCCATTCCAGTAAAGACCTTTCCATTCCTTTCTTCGGGTTAATGGCTACACCTTCGTTGTGCTGACCATCCTCTCTGCCAGAATAAAGTACTGTTTCCCCTGTAGCTGTTTTTATTCTCCCCGTCCCAGTCCATCTGCTCTCGCTTATTCCCAGATATGTAATTTGTAGTTCCTCGTCTCTGCTGTGATTTGTCTCAGCTTTCCTGCCTCATTCATAGTTCTAACGTTCCAAAAACCAATTCTGGTTTCGTGTTTTGCGGTCAGGGCATCCGTTTTCATGCCAATGGCTTCTTTTCGGCTTTCACCACTGGCAGTCATACGAGCCTGAGACTCCGGATGTCCGTCCCGCATCAAAGTGTTTCCATTTGTTGCCGTTTCCGTAACATGTGCGATTTTTTACATAGACAGTGGTGTCGGCCCTGTGCTAAAACCCCCAACCTGGAGGACCAGGGGTACCAGCTTTTGTCTGACCCCTACCCACGCAGACCAGTCCAGCTTGGTTGAACCTACCAGGAGTAAAACTCCCACTGGCATAGCTCTGGGGATTGTCAGGGTACACAAGCTGCCATACCGCTACAAGGTATAAGTACCATTGATGGCAGATCAGGTTATGTGGGGGCCACATTATTTTATGAAATTATTACTAGGAAAATATGCAATAATTTCGTTAGTATTTGTAGGCATTACAAATCAACGCATTCATTCCATTCCATTACCATGCAATTTTGTCCAGTTTTACATGTGATTACCGATCGCAGTTATCAACTTTCGTATAATTGAATTTAGGTCGTGTAAAAAAATTAATCAATATAAAAAAGGGTATACAAGATAGATAGCTCGCGCATATTCAAAGTCGCGCGAACTTACTGAACTTATCTTCCGTTAACTAACCACGACTACTAACTACGAAGGTTAGTATTGACTACTAGCTGTAAAGACTAGCCATACTACTAGCTACGTAGGCCAGCCATAACTACTAACTTACGTATAATTGAATTTAGGTCGTGTAAAAAAATTAATTAATATAAAAAAGGGTATACAAGATAGATAGCTCGCGCATATTCAAAGTCGCGCGAACTTACTGAACTTATCTTCCGTTAACTAACCACGACTACTAACTACGAAGGTTAGTATTGACTACTAGCTGTAAAGACTAGCCATACTACTAGCTACGTAGGCCAGCCATAACTACTAACTTACGATGGCTTAGAAGGCCCCACCCCCTCCCATTCCTTAAGTTCTACATTTGAGCAGCTGTCCCTGACTTCCTAACAATCGGTTATCGTGCTGTGCTCCAAGGCAGTGTTTCAGAACCTTTTTACCAATGCAAAACTCTCAGTTAATTTTCCACAACCAGCGGAACCCCTAGATCGCATTTCTATTACCGTACAATTATTGCCGTGAAAGTATATTGGTGATGAGATATTATCTATAAATTGCACATATGCCAGCTGTCATTATACGAAACAATATAGCAACATTTCCCATCATTTTATCACACATACACATACGAAGTCTCGAAACGGGCTGAATTAAAGCCATTTACCAGATGTCACAAGAAACAAATGCGCGGCAGATGACAAGCAATATCTGATAAATAAATGTCAATACATAATAATATATAAATAAATGAGATTGAGAGAAGCCGAAGGAACAATTTTGTGTTTTGTTTGGTTCATGGGTATAATGTATGTACCTATTTTCTTACAGCGTCCCTTCTGTGGAACTCGTAAAAGAACTCCATTGGGATTTAGTGCAATTTCTGGTTGATGCAAGGGGAACAGTAGACTGAAGGCAATGTTTGTCGGATGTAATTGTTTTTGACAAAACTGGAAGCAGGGTTGGGGGCTAGGCTAAGGTTAGATGTTTGACTAAGTTCGAAACAGAGTTAGGGTTAGGTTAAAGCTAGCGTTAGCATACATTTGGATCGGGAAACATGGGTCAGCAGTCTGCTGTGCCCTACTTCTAACAAATGTCTATCTTGGTACCCTATTGCTTACTCTGGACAATTTCTGCATCACTTTCCCTATAAAATTACCAAGTTTCTCCAGAACTGTCACAGACTGCCAGTCAGTAGTAATTACTTTTCCTGGCTTCTTGTAACTTAATTATGTTCAATGAGGCTTTACTCTTTAGTTAAGAGGCCAGTGACTTCCCTACACAATACAGCTCATTAATTTTACATCTGTAATTAACATTCACTCAATTAGGTGAGTTCCATGGGAGCTAGTTAATATCCCACACAGTATTACTGTATACCCTATATGTGTCTCACATCATCACTCTGCTACCGTAGTTAGTATAATTTATTTTTTAAATGAGATTCCTGCTTTTGTATTTTTCATAGCCCCATCTTCATAAAAATCCATAATTCTCGCCGTTTGTACGTCGGTCACATCTAAGGGATGCAACTGTGGTTGAAAGTTAGACATTAATTGTATTGTTTCCCTTATATGTACTCTCCCGAAAATAGTAACACTCAACGAAGAAAAGTCGGTGAATTGTGCAACACAAAGTGAGTGACAGTGATATATGAATAAAATGTAAGTTTTTGATTGTAGAACCCAGTTTCATTCCGGAAACGGATTTAACTCAACATTTTGTTAAAAATAACCTTAAAGTGTAAGTTTTTGATTGCTTCTTCAAGACAAAATTTTAATTTAAAGTATTGCAGACTTATTGTTGGTGCTACTGTCTGAAAATGAAACAGTTTATTGGAGCATAGATACCATGATTTCCGATGATCCCAACGACGCATTTGATTTCCCAACCAAGTTCCTTAACGAGCAGTGCCCATCAGGAATGCCACCGCATTTGCTGAAATTAAAGGTTGCTGCATGTATCATACTATTGCGAAATCTGAACGCAAAAAACGGACTATTGAATGGCACGCGTTTGGTCATAAAAGTCTTGCATCGGAATTCCATTGATGCAGAAATTATGACTGGCAGTAATAAGGGAGAACGAGTCTTAATTCCTCGCATTGACTTAGAACCGAGCGAGCTCAGTTTGCCATTTAGGATGCGACGTCGTCAATTCCCAGTGATTTTAGAGCATTTGCAATGACGATCAATAAGGCGCAAGGACAATCTTTTGATCACGTAGGGGTTTTCCTTCCTGAACCTGTTTTCGGACACGGCCAGCTCTATGTCGCCCGCACCCGCGGAACAAATCATGAAAACTTGAAAGTTTTTGTTAAAAACACTTTTGATCAGGGAACATTCTTTGAAACAAATCCACGCACTTTCACAAAAAATGTTGTCATCAAAGAACTTTTATATTGAATTAAAACATATTTTAAAAATATATTACAGTTTTTGATTTACTTCCGTCGTTATTGACGGGTTATTGCTAGTAATTGTATAAGTAAGATAATCTGGAAGACGCCAGAAAAATACGAAAGTTATTTTTAGATTATTTGTAAGGTCAAGTAGCGCCGCTGGTAAGTACTTTGGAATTGAGAGCTAACCAGGGGGAAACCACGTTTGATGGCTTATATTTTCTTGTTAGCTTCTTTTGTGATGTCAAGGACGCTCATATTTCACGTGGCTGAAGTTTCCTCTGACTTTCTGGCCAACTCTCCAGTGTATTTCACCCTACTCAGTGTCGTATAGTACCAGTACAACTGTTATGTCCCGTTTATTTCCCCGGGGTCTCTGAGGAGAGGGAGAAAAAGGAATAGGACTACTCCTACCTCAGTCAGGTTGTAACAAACAACTAATGTCATGTTGTAACAAACAACTAATGTCATGTTGTAACAAACATCTAATGTCATGTTGTAACAAACATCTAATGTCATGTTGTAACAAACATCTAATGTCATGTTGTAACAAACATCTAATGTCATGTTGTAACAAACAACTAATGTCATGTTGTAACAAACTAATGTCATGTTGTAACAAACAACTAATGTCATGTTGTAACAAACATCTAATGTCATGTTGTAACAAACTTCTAATGGCACGTTGTAACAAACATCTAATGTCATGTTGTAACAAACAACTAATGTCATGTTGTAACAAACTAATGTCATGTTGTAACAAACATCTAATGTCATGTTGTAACAAACATCTAATGTCATGTTGTAACAAACGTCTAATGTCACGTTGTAACAAACAACTAATGTCATGTTGTAACAAACTAATGTCATGTTGTAACAAACATCTAATGTCATGTTGTAACAAACAACTAATGTCATGTTGTAACAAACAACTAATGTCATGTTGTGCATGGGACGGGCAACTTCATCATGTAAAACAAATTGCTAAAGACCTATGAAGATGGCTTCATTTTGATTACGTCGTAGTGAATTGTGGACAATAAGTATAGCCAGCAGGTTGGTCTGAACATCAATCTGAAGAAGACAGAGGTCACGACACTCAGTGTGGGCAATCCTGAGCCAATAACAATAAGGAACCAGAAGTTAGAACAGACAGACAAATTTACTTACCTAGGATGCATAGTAACAGACAGCGGAACAAGCAAGGACATTAACAACAGAATGAATAAAGCGAGAACAGCCTTTGCTAGTCTCAACAACATTTGGAAGTCTTCCCAGTACAGCACAAACACCAAATTAAGACTGTATGAGAGCTGTGTACTTTCTGTGCTTCTCTATGGTGCATAATGCTGGAGAGTAACAGAGAAGGAATGTCGAAACTGTCCTCCTTCCACACAATCTGCCTAAGGAAAATTCTCCGAATCTTTTGGCTGAATACCGTCAGCAACCTAGCACTGCTTATTCGGAGTAACCAGGAGGACATCATAGCTGGCAGACGCTGGAGATGGGTTGGCCACATCCTCAGAAGGGACCCTAATACCATTACAAGAACAGCTATGCTATTGACCCCAGAAGGAAAGCGAAAGAGAGGCCGACCAAAAACAACCTGGTGGAGAACTGTGGAAGCCGAGATGCAAAGAATGAACCAGAGTTGTGGCACTGTGCGAAGGATGGCCGCCGACGAACAAAGTGGAATCAATTTGTTGCTGCCCTACAAGACGCCACCAGGCGTGATGGCCACTGACTGCTTTTACGGTCGGCGGCTATGGATCAAAGAAGAAGAAGAATTGTGGACACTTCCTTCTCAAGTTACCTGTTCCTTCAGAACAAAGTACGGCCCTTTTGAGAGCCATAAACGCAGAGGGCCTGCCCTGCTCTCACAGTTTTCATAACCCTCCACTCCCAAAGGAGCATAGGCCTTCAACAAACACATGCCAAGTCCTCCTGTCACGTGCCATCATCTCAAGTTCTTTCCATGTTTTCCTCATCATTTTCACCTGTGTTTCCAACTCTCTTCTCCATGTACTTCTTGGTCTTCCTCTGCCTCTCTTGCCCTGGGGGTTCCAGAACAAGGACTGCCTTGTAATGCTATCAAC
Source organism: Oreohelix idahoensis (assembly GCA_024509875.1). Lineage (NCBI taxonomy): Eukaryota > Metazoa > Mollusca > Gastropoda > Stylommatophora > Oreohelicidae > Oreohelix > Oreohelix idahoensis. Next base: position 625,070 of record JAMPIV010010237.1, on the reverse strand, counting down.
AGGTTTCATCAGTGTGTGTCCTATCCATCGCCATCGTCTTCTTCTCATTTCTTGTTCCACTGGCACTTGTCTAGTTCTTGTCATCAGTTCCACGTTGGTAACCTTGTCATACCATTTTAATCCCTCTATTCTACGCAAGCACCCATTTATGAAAGTCTGTAGCTTTTCGGTTGTTGTCTTTGTTGTTCTCCATGTCTCTGAGCCATACAATAGCACTGACTTCACATTTGAGTTGAAGATTCTTATTATCGTGTTGGATCCTATTTCTCTTGATCTCCATATATTTCCCAATGCAATGAAAGCTCCTCTTGCCTTTTGTATTCTTATTTTGATATCGCTGTCTGTCCCTCCAACTTTGTCTATATTACTGCCAAGATATGTGTATGATTCTACATCTTGTATTGGTGTTTCTTCAAGTTCAACCCTGTTATCATTACCTGCATTTATTCTCATTATTTTTGTCTTTTCCCTGGCTCTCATAGTGTTGTGAGTTAAAATAAGTGGATCCCAAACTGTCTTTGCTGGAGACACTATGTTGTTATTTGTTCACTCCTCGTGACCCATTAACGTGCTGTGAGAGGATGTGTACACACATTTCATTTGTCAGATTGGGAATTATTTTTGTGATGTAATAACATCTTTTTATTTCAGAATAAACATTGTAACATTTTCGAAAATATTTAACATCATTTTAAAATGTGAATTAATAGTATTCATCTTACTACGAATGCAGAAATCATCATCAGGTTACACAAATATCGTGTAAATAATTCAGTCTGTTCAAACACATTGTGAAAATGGTCAAAGTGGACATATGTTGCCTAGCTCAATTATGGTGTGTGTTTTCAGTGCACTAACTCTAAAACACGCCCAAGAATTTGCAGCCTTTCTTAAATAGGTGCTTGCATATATAATAGCAGGGTTGAATTAGTAGGACAAGGTCACCAGTATGGGAACTGATGACAAGAACAAGACATGTACCAGTAGAACGAAAGATGAGAAGATTCAAGCGGAAGATATAACACATGTTGAGGAAATGTAGTAATAGCATTACAAGTATTTCCTTGTTCTAAAATCGCCAGTGTAAGAGAAGGAGACCCAAACAAAAACAAAAAAATAACATCGAGAAGAGAACTGTACACAGACGTGACAGAGATAATGAAGACAGAAAGACCTGGGACTGATAAGACAGGACTGGAAGGCGTGGCATGAATTTATTGAAAGCCTATGCTTCGCTGGGAGCTTAAGTGTCAGGAATGAATTGTCGTTGTTTGTGATTAATTTGTCGTTTCCGACCTACTTTAGTCGCAGTACCTCACAAGGCAACCTGACATTCCCTGCGTCCTTGTCCAGGAGTTCAAGGTGGGAAACTTAAGCTAAAATTTTTTGACTTGCACAGCGGGTTTGTTGTGATCCCGATTCCTTGAGTTTATTCACATTTCCTGCACTATTCACCCCTTCCTGTGTTTTTAACATCATGGTGATTAATTCCACTTTTGTTATGTGCACACAACTTTGAGCTAAAGAAAAATAAATTGCAAGCTAATTAGTCGTAGTCAGATAACGAAAAGTTGATGGTTTTCTTGTCGCGGTTATGTTACCAAGTTCCTGGATCACAACCTGGTAGCGTCACGCTGCAATCTAACCATCTTCTTCCTCGTTCGTCCTGAAAAGGACGTTGGTTGCGTTGTGTCTGTTTACAGCGGAGCTGCGATATCTGCGCCTTTCGGCCGGCACATCCGACTTCATCTCGGCATATTTTGGGACCGGGTTTGCCTTCCCTCTTCGATCCCTACTCTCTCAGCCAGACTGCAGTGATGCAGCCTGTTTCCAGGACCACCACGTGGAGGTAGAGTAGGGTCTTAGTCAGCTCTGGTTCGCTGACCCTGACGCAAGCAGTCAAGCTATGGGTCGCTGACTGCATTCTCTATTGCTGCGTCTTTAGGTCCCAGTCTAACTATCTGTAAAACAGTACTTGCTTCTTCTCATGAATTAGTAAAGGCAAAGACAGAGAGGAAGGGAACTGGTCAACCTCATCTCATAAAGCTGGACCTAGTGTGATGAAGCCGATAACATTTTCCCCTCCACTACGGCAGTACCTTACGTTGAGATTACCTTTACGTCACTTGAGAGGAAGAAATAAGGACAACATACAAGTAAGAGAAGTTATAGTAGGTACTCTGAAGATTTCGTCTAGTGCGGTCATCATCATCATCATCGTCGCCGCTTCCCTTTTTTCTCTTTACTGAGGAAGGAGACGCCGCTATAGCCGGTTCCCTTGAAGGAAGTCTCCATCAGAACATTCAGATCCGTTTACAGAGTTGTTTTCTGTAACACATTCTATGACATGATGAGATTGCCAGTCCCATACACCACATCATATTCGTCGCTGTTTAAGACATGCCACAAGGAGCGGTAGACATATTCTTTCTCTGTCTGTTCAGAGACCGCCCCGGGAACTATAGCCTTGTGGGTAATGGGAACTATAGTCTTGTGGGTAATGGGAACTATACTTGTCAAATTAATGATGTCTTTGAAGGTACCGGCAATCGTCCACGCCTAATATTCAGATGATGAAAACGCACTGTTTTGTGGTTGTTTAGCTGGTCGTGGGCAATGTGGAGAGAATTTGTTGCTGCCCAACAAGACGTCAACAGGCGTAATGACCGCTGATAGTTTTGTCAGTCAGCGGCCATGTATCCGTGGATGGATGGCTAGCTGGTCGTATATCGTATCATGGTCACATTGGCAGCGAGGTGGTGATGATGTTTGCATAGATCAAGATCGAATCTTCCGAGTTCCTATTACTTCTCTTACTTTTCTGTCTTCCCCCCCTCTTTTTTTTTTTTTTGCCAGTGCCTACAATTTATCAATTTCTGTTGTATGCATATAAAATTGTAGGCCTACGCGAAAACGTCATTGATTTATATATCATTGTGAGGTGGGGTGACCAGTTGCCTCCCTCGCTGCCTTTGCCTTCATTGGCTCAAGAGCAAAGTCAGGTACCCATTTTACAGTTGGATACAATGGAGCGTGATGCGACCTGGTTTCGAACCATAACCACTTTGCCATTCGGATATTCAGGATAACAGTAAACAGGTGTAAACACTGATAACAGTTGAGCGCCAGTGTTAGAGTAGGCATAGGTTTTAAGCAATCAGTAGAACAAAACAGCCGCTAACGTTTCAGTTAATAACACCTTCCTCAGGTCAGAACTAACCCAATTTTGGTAGAAATCATTTTCCTTTGCCCTCCTTATGGAACCACCACTACAGTTGTTCCCATTGTAGGAAACCTACACCAAACAGTCACAGTCTTGCAGCTCTGGTTTATGTAGAACTTTGTTAACGTGATGAGTCTAATATCGCTAGAAATAGACTAAGAGAAAGAAGGAAAACAAACAACAAATAAGGGCGTACCTTAGTCTTAGATACTGGCTGACTTAATAGTAAACTTAGTGAGCATCAATGCTGAGCCATGTTGTTAAATGACGTTTGCCCTGTCTGTAACACAGCAGAGTAGAATAGAAGGATTAAAATATAGAACTGATAGCAAGGACCAGACACGTGTCAGTGGAACAACAGTTGAGGAAAAGATGATGGTGTTGGATAGGACACAGCTTGAGGAAAACATTTGATAGCACTACAAGACAGTCCTTGGTAAGAAGTTAGTTGATAGCATTACAAAGGTGCTCTTGCTTAGAAATTAGTTGATAGCGTAACAAGACAGTCCTTGCTTAGGGTTTAGTTGATAGCATCTCAAGGTAGTTCTTGTTTAGGGGTTAGTTGATAGCGTAACAATGCAGTCCTTGCTTAGTAGTTAGTTGATAGCGTAACAAGGCAGTCCTTGCTTAGTAGTTAGTTGATAGCGTAACAAGGCAGTCCTTGCTTAGTAGTTAGTTGATAGCGTAACAAGGCAGTTCTTGCTTAGTACTTAGTTGATAGCGTAACAAGACAGTCCTTGCTTAGTAGTAAGTTGATAGCGTAACAAGGCAGTCCTTGCTTAGTAGTTAGTTGATAGCGTAACAAGGCAGTCCTTGCTTAGTAGTTAGTTGATAGCGTAACAAGGCAGTCCTTGCTTAGTAGTTAGTTGATAGCGTAACAAGGCAGTCCTTACTTAGTAGTTAGTTGATAGCATTACAAGTATTAGTTCATGCTTAGGAATTCCCACTGTAAGATATACAGACACACAGAGAAGGCATGTTGAGATAACCTTGAAAGGGATAAAGAAAATATGGACAGTTCTAGAACGAATTCTTCAGGACAGACAGGCTTTGCGGGAAATAACTGACGGCCTTTACATTAATGACGGGAGCCGCTGTAGCATAGTGGTTAGTGCACTGGCTTCCTAGCTCAGTGGTCCATGGTTCGATCCCCAGATGAGGTGGGATTTTTAAAGGCCGCAAACGGCTCCTGGGTCGACCCAACCCCAATTGGTTACCAGAGCAACTTCTGGGAAGGTTACGGCGACCGGCGTGATGCTGACCACATCACCCCTAGTGTGCCGATGGTCGAGAAAGTATGGGCCTAACACCATATTCCCAAAATGCCTCAATGGGCGTGTATCGGGATCCTTTTACATTAATGATGATAAACATAGCAGCAGACGTCTGCAGTAAGGTAAGTTATATTTAATTTGACATCTTCCATTTTTTTTTTTTTTTTACATTTCTCTCTTTCTCTTATGTTCTTTTTTTCTTGCGTGAACATTTATTTATGTTTTTGGAGGACATCATTGACCAATGCATTGCCGACTGCTTTATTCTTGCAGAAAACATTTTCCCCCCTAATTGGTCAATATGACGTTGTTAAACATATGCATTTTAAAATGAAATAAATTCAGCTATACTTTTAGTAATCTAACTAATCTAAAGGTACTCGTCGAACTGAAAAAAAAAAAAAAAATCGACTGATAAAATTTTAAACCAGAGCGTGAGCCTAAAAATATGGATTGGACAAAAAGGTAGTGATAGATCTCCAACGTTGTGTGCAGTTTCCTTAGGGCAGGAGTTTTTAACATTGCCAGCGGTGAACACAGTCAAGGCCGTGGTCTTTTGTGCATTCATTATATACAAACATTTGCTAAGACTACGTTTAATACCAAGTTAATACATTTACTATTACCGTGGACAGCCAAAAAAGACTATGAGGATGTCTTGATGAAGGCCAGTGCGTGAAGTAAGCACGTCACACGTATCAAGACAGTCTTACGTTTTTTTTTTCGGACATGCTATGAGAAGAAGAGAAGGAAGGCTACAATACATTGCAACAACGGGCAAAATTAGCGGGAAGAAGAGCTGTGGGCTACAGAAGGAGAAGTTGCTGTATTGTTTAATGTTATCGCATGAGAAAACGTCGGAGGCACAATTGCTAAACGGCGTTAGGGACACGGGATGAGGGAAGGGCGCTGACGTTGGATATGAGACCTGTCGTTGGATATGAGACCTGACGTTGGATATGAGACCTGACGTTGGATATGAGACCTGACGTTGGATATGAGACATAAAGAGGAAACCAGCTGGGTAGCATTACAAGGCGTTGTACTGGAATCCCTGTGGGAAGAGAGATAAATGACGTCATAAAAACACAGGAAGAAGATATTTGGAGACAGACATGCAAGGGAAACACACACTAGCAAAGATAGTTGTTATTTAAACTTTGAAAGAACTGGCTTACAATCTCACCTATAAATAAGTTTATGACATCAGGTGCAGAAATGTATGAGAATTATGACTTTCACGTACGCGAACAAACATACGTACGTACAGACATACTCGTCCTCACACATACATTATTTATCATGGGGGGAGGGGAGGAAGATACATATTCATAGTGACACACACGTAAAATAGTGAGTGTGTGTAACACTGGCGATAAACGAAGATACGTAGTGTAAGTCTTACTTGGACAAAGAAGTGGCCAACCTTACGAACCCAAAGTCTACTTCAGGGACGCTCAAACGAAAACAGTAAAGGAAATAAAGTGACAACTAATCTAAATGTATTTTTAGAAAACAGATACGAGCCATAGTGTAGGAGATAGATAAACAGCGTTATGTCTTACTTGTACACACTAGCAGCGCTTGACTGTGTTCAGGTGTTGGAATATCTTACCATATTTTTTTGCTGAGTGTGTTGTGCTGTTTTCCCCCCTTTATTTCATTTGCTAGACACAATGATAGATGCACGCTAATTCTAACAATTACACAGATGTGACACGCCATACGTCTTCCTCATTATCGTTTCTCTGATAAAGAATTGAGCCACCAGTGTAGCAGGCGCCCCCGCCCCTTCTGCAAGAAGCCTGCACCAAAGCTGCTCTTGCAGTAGTGGTGTCTCTAGCAATTTGTTTTATATAATGAAGTTGGCAGTCCCATGTACAGCCTTATAATATATCTCTTGCGGGTACACATGGAACAGTAGTCCTTTTCTCTCTTTGTCTCCCCAGAGGCCCGCACCCGGGCACTACGTGGGGCGGACAAAGATATATCTTGTACTAAAAACGGGCCTCCAGATGTCTCATTTAATGTTTGGTTTGGCTTTCTTCTTTTCCTTTCTCTCTGCTTATGGGACATGGGGCCCCCACTGTTCTTGCGCCCTCCCCCCCCCCCCCCCCCCCCCCCCCCCCCGCAGAAAGTCTCTGTAGCAATTTTTGGTTTTGTGTTGCAAATACTACTATGGGGTAGATGTGTGAATTCTTTATGAAGAATGTAGTTTTTGCTAGCGGTGCATGGGTATTTCTGGTTTATTTTGTCTACGAACGCATATCCCCCTTAGTTCAACTTGAAGTGAATATTACCAGACAACAAGAATGTTTACATGTCGACATGCGATCTCTTGTTACCGACTGACCTTGTGTCGCATGTTCATTAGAGTTTCGTCTTACCAAAATCGAGAAAAAAAAAACCCCTCCTGAAAAACAATCTCTTAATGCACTTGGAAATTCTTTCTTTCTTTCTGTCTTTCATTTCTTTCTTTCTTTCGATTTTGTTCTAAAGTCCCTTTGTTACGTCTCTGGCCCCACCCCTATTATGTGTTTTGTCCCTGTCATGTTTTTTTCTTATTTTTTTTTTTGGCAGTAATTTTCTATTGAACAAAAACACACATTGTTTCTGATTAATGTCAGTTTTACAAATAAAGGCTTGCTTCCAGGTTTTTAAAAAATGTCGACCATAAAGCACTCCTTTTTAAATACATTCTATATTGCACAGAAAACAGATATTTTCTTAATTACGTTTCTTCTATTTTACTAACACACTTCTATCACTTTCCAGTTGTGTATTAACATTTTATGATGCACATTAAACAGCTGGCGCTCGCTGTTATATATCTCGGTAGTATTATGCAGACGTACAAAAACACGTGACCATTTCCCAGATTTTTAAAGTTATTTATTACTGCTAGTCATAATAGTCTTTTAGCGATTCCCTTTTATTTTTTAATAGAAACACCTCCTTCCCAGGGGCGGACTGACTGTGATGTGGACCCCCGGGCAACAAGGGTCATAAACACCCATCCAAAAGTGGATCACCTACTGCTGTGGGCCCTCGGGCACTCCCCAGTTGCTCAAACATTCAGTCAGCACCTGCCACCACCATTCTTATTTAAATTCATTTTTAAAAATCACTGACACTTATTGTACTGTTTTTAGTTAATTCGTTTATTTATCATGACACTTGGTCACGAATTTTAAAGATCTATTGGTCGGAGACGTAAGAGTCACGGATGTCAAAGTTCAACACTGTATGTAGCAACACGTTTAATATATTATCAGTTCAGCATATTACTATTTTGTGTCCTAAGTCAGAAAACAGTTCTTAATTTAGCATTTGTGGCCTACTTTCAAATTCAGGTGCATTAGTAATGTAGCAAATATGACTGAAGAAAAAGAACACACAAAAAGCAGCAGAAGTGTTACATAACATCTGGCTAAGTCAGTTAATTTATTACTTCAGCTCCTGGTATATGGGATTACTTCTGCATGTGGTTTTTATTAAATAAGGTATTCTGCATGTGGCATTTATCAGATAAGGTATTTCAGCAGATGGTATATATCAGATAAGGTATTTCAGCAGATGGTATATATCAGACAAAGTATTTCAGAGGGTGGCATATATCAGATAAGGTATTTCAGCAGATGGTATATTATCAGATACGGTATTTCAGCAGATGGTATATATCAGATAAGGTATTACTTCAGCATGTTATATTTATCAGATAAGGTATTAATTCAGCAGATGGTATTTATCAGATAAGGTATTTCAACAGATGGTGTATATCAGATAAAGCATTTCAGCAGATGGTATTTATCAGATAAGGTATTACTTCAGCATGTAATATTTATCAGATAATGTATCATTTCAGCAGATGGTATGTCAGATAATGTATCATTTCAGCAGGTATTTATCAGATAAGGTATTACTTCAGCAGATGGTATTTATCAGATAAAGTATTACTTCAGCAGATGGTGTTTATCAGATAAGGTATTACTTCAGTAGATGGTATTTATCAGATAAGGTATTACTTCAGCAAATGGTATTTATAAGATAATGTATCATTTCAGCAGATATTTATCAGATAAGGTATTACTTCAGCGTGTTATATTTATCAGATAAGGTATTACTTCAGCAGATGGCATTTATCAGATAAGGTATTACTTAGCAGAGATTTATCAGATAAGGTATTACATCATCATATAAGTATTAACGTATGCACATATGACTGATTGTGAAATCAGATACGGTATTACTTGTGCAGATTTGACTTGAAACAGAAGTGAATAGTGTTGTAGGAAATGTTAATGACCAAAAATCAGATACAAAAAATATTAATTTACTTTGTCAACTTATAAAATGGTGCTTCAGTTTAGCAGTTGGTCTGACTTTGATTTTAAATAATTATTGCAGTACTATGTTACCGAACATGATTTCTGTAAGGGAACTGCAGTTCTTTAGCAAATATAATAGACAGCAAAGGCAAAGTCCAAGTACATTTGAAAAAAAAACTCAAATCTTGAGCACAGTAAAAGGGAGACCAAAGAACACATGGAGAAGAGAACTGGAGACAGACGTGATGGGGATAAGGAAGACATGGAAAGAACTGGAACGGACGGCACAGGACAGGAAGACTTGGTATAAGTTTGATAAAGGCCTATGGTCCTTGTTGAGATGAAGAGTGATGATGATGGATAAGTTCCCAGATGTTCCTGAGAAAACAGACAGAGTAGGACCACTGCTGCCACAGGCATGTCTTAACAGGTGACTAAAACTAAAACTACAACTAAAACTACAACTACAACTAAAACTAAAAGTAAAATTAAAACTAAAACTAACACTAAAACTAAAACTAACACTAAAACTAAAACTAACACTAAAACTAAAACTAACACTAAAACTAAAACTAACACTCAAACTAAAACGAAAACTAAAACGAAAACTAAAACGAAAACTAAAACTAAAACTAAAACTAAAACGAGGTTGTGTGGGAACCTGGCAGTCTCATCATGGAAAGCAAATTCCTACAGAAACCACCACTACGTTATTGTTATTGTTGATCAGAATTGGCGTCATTGCACTCCAGGCAAACCCATAGGTGCTCAGTCTTCCTCTGCAAATGTCGAAGTGTATGAATGCTAATTGTTCCTATTGCACGCTGGTTGTATACACGTCGGATACATCCTCTCATACGTCCATCTCTTCTGGTCTTACGTTTGAAGCCAAATTCCAGCAGTCTTAGCTTTGATGATTCATCTATTGCATCATCATTCTCTAATAGGGGATCATTAATTGCCCTCAGTATCTCTCCCATATCCATATCCAATACACCTTATATGGGTGCTCTTGAAGCTAGTCTGTCAGGTGCTCTTGAAGCTAGTCTGTCAGGTGCTCTTGAAGCTAGTTTGTCAGGTGCGATTGAAGCTAGTCTGTCAGGTGCTCTTGAAGCTAGTCTGTCAGGTGCGATTGAAGCTAGTCTGTCAGCTCTTTCGTTGCCGCATAGCCCTGCATGACCATGATAGTAGATCCACATCAGTTCCGAAGATTCAAGGCTTATATGGAGGTTTTCCATTCATGCTGGAGCCATCCATTTTGGACCTTCCGAAGCATGGATTGTGAGTTATATACAATAACTGCCTTTGTTAATGAATCAAACAGCCACCTTAAGGCTGCAGTAGCTGCCTCTACCTCCATTCTCATGATGGAGGTTGGTATCATGTAAGCCCTATTATGTTCAGCGACGATCCTGCCCTTTCTTTACTCAAGCAGAGAAGCCCTCGATTTCTCACCATGGATTACACACCCATCAGTGTACACAATGGCATCATCATCCCCAGCATGATCATTTATCAGCTGATCAATTTCAAGCTCTGCCCTCTCATTGGCCCAAGTTCTGCTCTCTCTACCAAGGCTGATGATGACTTGCTGGTAGTTCATCCAGTTCTCATCTGACTCACTCCATTCTTCTACCTTGAATATATTTTCAATTATGGTCACCTGTCTAATAGTTACCTCTGCCAGCACCATACTTGACATCCCCCTCTTTATTCTTGCTCAGCTACATAAGAACCTGAATACTTTTGTGCAGTCTTCCTGCAAATGAACCAGCTCAATGGTGATCACATTCTCCATAACGAGCAAAAAGGGAAATGGTAGTTGTAGTGAAGACAGTAAGGACTATTTCTTGCTGCACATTCTTATTTAGATCTCATCATTCGTTTTAGATCTCATCTAATTTTTCCTTCTATTTTTCATTACTGAGTTTGTAGATGAGTTTGTAGCCGAGTTTGTAGCTGAGTTTGCTAGCATTGTAATGATTATTGTTGACTGTGAAGTAACTAGGACATAGATGCCTCATGCACACATCTGTGGCCCATCAACTAATTATGTGCTGGTGACTGGTGCAGTATTAAGTGTGCAGGTATAGCTTAGATCATTAGTGTAGAATATCGAGTGCTGTAATCCTGTCTTTAAACTTTACTTTTGTTACCTAATGGTATGACATCATCATCATCATCATCACTTTCTGGCTTCCTATGGAGCATAAACTTTTAGCATGTTCAGGCCAAGTCTTCCTGACCTTTGACCTGTGACACCCGTTCGAGGTCTTTCCATGTCTTCTTCATTTGTTTTAAGTCTGTCTCCATTTCCTTTCTCCAGGTGTTTTTAAGGTCTCTCCCCCATTTCTTTGACCCTCATGTTCCAGAGTAAGTACTGCCTTGTAATGCTATGAACTGATTTCCTCAGAACAGTGGCATCTGTTCTTCACATCTTGCTACAGCAATATTTCATTCCATTAGTTCCACATTGGTAATCTTGTCACAGCACTTCCCACCAATATTTAATTTCATTAGTTCCACTTTGGTAATCTTGTCACAGCACTTCCCACCAATATTTCATTCCATTAGTTCCACATTGGTAATCTTGTCACAGCACTTCCCATCAATATTTCATTTCATTAGTTCCACATTGGTAATCTTGTCACAGCACTTCCCACCAATATTTCATTCCATTAGTTGCACATTGGTAATCTTGTCACAGCACTTCCCACCAATATTTCATTCCATTAGTTCCACATTGGTAATCTTGTCACAGCACTTCCCACCAATATTTCATTCCATTAGTTGCACATTGGTAATCTTGTCACAGCACTTCCCACCAATATTTCATTCCATTAGTTGCACATTGGTAATCTTGTCACAGCACTTCCCACCAATATTTCATTCCATTAGTTGCACATTGGTAATCTTGTCACAGCACTTCCCACCAATATTTCATTCCATTAGTTGCACATTGGTAATCTTGTCACAGCACTTCCCACCAATATTTCATTCCATTAGTTGCACATTGGTAATCTTGTCACAGCACTTCCCACCAATATTTCATTCCATTAGTTGTACATTGGTAATCTTGTCACAGCACTTCCCACCAATATTTCATTCCATTAGTTGTACATTGGTAATCTTGTCACAGCACTTCCCACCAATATTTCATTCCATTAGTTGCACATTGGTAATCTTGTCACAGCACTTCCCACCAATATTTCATTCCATTAGTTGTACATTGGTAATCTTGTCACAGCACTTCCCACCAATATTTCATTCCATTAGTTGTACATTGGTAATCTTGTCACAGCACTTCCCACCAATATTTCATTCCATTAGTTGCACATTGGTAATCTTGTCACAGCACTTCCCACCAATATTTCATTCCATTAGTTGCACATTGGTAATCTTGTCACAGCACTTCCCACCAATATTTCATTCCATTAGTTGCACATTGGTAATCTTGTCACAGCACTTCAATCCTTCTATTAAATGTAAGCACAGATTTATGAAAGTCTGTACCTTCTTATTTATTGTTCTTGTTGCTCTCCATGTTTCAGAGCCATACAATAGGACTGACTTGACAGAGCCATACAATAGGACTGACTTGACAGAGCCATACAATAGGACTGACTTGACAGAGCCATACAATAGGACTGACTTGACAGAGCCATACAATAGGACTGACTTGACAGAGCCATACAATAGGACTGACTTCACACTTGAGTTGAAAATTCTGATTTTTTAGCTGAAATTGATTTCTTGATTTCATGCACATATTGCTAGCTATATTTATAAAGCTTTACAAGTTTAAAGAAAAAAACAAAACAATCAAAAGTGTATGTCTGTGTATGACTCAAGTATTCCTTTCTTACTTAGTCTTTCCTCTTCTATCCTGGGGGTATAGAGGTTTGGAAGAGAGAGCGCCATACTATCCTATAAGTCTTCCTCCTGGCCTGGTTCCAATCTAGTCTTCAGTCCTTCAAAGAGTGTCTGATGGTGTCCTCCCAGCAAACAATGGGTCATCCTGCAGGTCTGAATCCCTGGCTCTTAGTTTCCCATATTTGTTGTGGTAGCTGATCTTCTCCTCAACATGAATTGCTCGTAATAATTTACAGTCTTCGTCTTTTCCCATTTTACTGCTTATGGAGCATGGAGCTACTACTTCAGCTGGCCTCCTTGCAGAACATTTGACTAACCTGCATCAAACCTTTAATTTAAATTGATTGTGATTCTAGTTGAATCGTATTCATTCATGCTAAAGACAGTGTTATTTGTGGTGACTCTTTTAAGATATCTGGAGTATATGCTTTTTTGTACAAGAGTAGTGGATTAAATTAAATTGTTTTATCTGTCTGTTGTTGTGACAGCCCCCCATAACGTAGCATAGCCTTCACACTATTCAGAATCTTCTGACTGAGATATATAGATATGTGGTAGCAAGTAAGGTTATCTATAATACACTACTCTTAATAGATATAGATACCTTCACAGCTGATCTCAGTCAGTACACTAAGTTCCCTATAAGTATTTATAACTTCCCACTTCACCACAGACCCACAGAACAAAGATGGAGAAATTGTTACATAGTGTATGTCACAAAATTAACCGTGCTACAACGTTAAAATATCTCCAATGATACAACGTAGGGATAAAAACTAATGCGTAAGCTGCTAGAATACATGATCGCCCACGCCGCGGGTCATCACCCACCATGGAAATTAAATTGTTAGACTTGAAGGCAAAACGGAACGGGATGAGAACGGAGATCAAAAGGAAAAATCTGACTGAAGGCGCTTGAAACTAGCGAGGCTAAAAGGACGCAAATTGGTGGGGAAAGGAGGAAAAAGTCACGTTCCCCAAGTTGACATAAAGTAAAGAAATCGACAAAAGGGACCTTGGATATTATACGCCACAGTCATTTCTTGGACGCTTTTGCGATAACTTAGCCCGTTTATTTGAATGCAGTGATGAACGCATTCCAGAAGATTCTAGAAAATATTTGAAAAGTAACTTTTCTTAATAATAATGTTAGGAATATAAAACCTAGCTGGCCGGATGGCCCATCTTGAGCAGTGAAATAATATGCTTTCATTTATACAGACGGACAGAGAATAAGAAAGATATTGACAAAAGACTGTGTTGTTCATATCAGTGAGCATCTGCATTGAAATAAAACATGTCACTAATTTTCAAAAAAATTGTGGCCTTGAAGACGCAAGTGCTAAAATCTAGTTGGAATGAAGAGACGGGGTGGGATGGTGAATTGTGGCTAAAAATAACTTTAAAGGCAAAATTGTGTACGGGAAGGCAGAGTTGGTTCAAAAAACAAGTGTGTTTTTTTGTGAAACGCAAGTAGAGACGGACGGACCAACAGACAATAAGGCATACTTGACTGAGGTATGACTGAAATGACTTTTTGTAGGATATTTGAATTTGAAAAAAGAAAAGGCAGTGATTGGCCATAGATGAATATATTATCGGCGCTCAGACGCGCATTTTGTGCCATTCAGTATAAGTTGTCCTAGTAGACACAGTGAATTATTAAGTGGTGTAATTCACAAAAGCTATTGAAATATTTAGAGGGACGCCATCCTAAGGCCAGCAGCTCAGCTGAGTTTTGCTAGCATTTAACTGTGTTCTATATTCATAATTCTGGTAAGACTGAAATTATTTCTTTGTACATTTTAATATTTGTGTAAGGTTTCGAGTGATTTGATACTGCAATAGCATAATCTGTCCCTTACAACAAGTAAGGATTCGCTCTAGACCCCCCCCGCCCCAGTTCAGGGTCTAGAGACAAATAAAATACATAAACTCCAGTAAGGATTATGAAGGACAGATCAAGTGTTGAGATCAGTGGAACATATCACCTATCCTATTCTATGGCAGGAAGCTAATGAACATATTTCAGAATCTGTAGTCTGGGAGAACTTATCCTATGTGAAACCAACTTGGTAAGATGTGTTGTTTGGTCAGAAAGATCTGACCCGTCTATGTGGTGTTGTTGTTGTGTAGTGTTGTGTCCAGAAATGGTTAGAGGATGGAATTCTGACACATGACTAATACTTTGATTGCAGAACTGTGAGTTTCAGTTGGCACCAATGCGGTGTCAAATGAGTTGTTGAATATTACAAGAGTGGACCCGTGCAGTAACATTTTGTCAGAGCAGCCTATTATAGCCCCAAGCACGGAGAGGTGGGGCCACCAACCTTCTGATATTGCCCCCAAGCACGGAGAGGTGGGGCCACCAGACTTCTGATATTGCCCCCAAGCACGGAGAGGTGGGGCCACCAGATCTCAGCACCAGAGCTACACCTTCAAGCAACGTGAGCGTCTGGTCTGCTGAGAATTCACCAACTCAACTTATTTGCTAACACACCCATAAAATTTCCATCAAATAAATGGACAATGTGTAGTCGCCATAGACAGGGAGTGATGAGGCCACCCCAACAGCACATCCATTAAATGTTCTCCCAAATAGATTACAACTATAAACAGTAATAATATTAACTAGTCTAGTAACATATATATGTACACACCTTGCATTTATTATGTAATATTCATGCATTTCTTTCATAATTGCAAAACCTTTCATATGTTCTGGCCAAAATAAAACCTTGGTTCAGAACAAATAAATGTAAAGAAAATTACTATCAAAAATTTTACACAGCTGAGTTAGTTCCGTGTATTGTAACATTTATTAATATTATTAGACTTAGTAAATATCTGTGTGTGTGTATGTAAACTACCACAACACATTACATATCATTACCCTAGACATTTAACGTAGCCACATTCATTAGTAAAAAAGATAGGTGTGAGGTCGTAGTGGTAGCAAGAAGGGCCTTCTGACAATTCACAGCTACATTTTATCTCAGGAGCCTTCACAGCTGACCTCATGCATCACACTTAGTAATATCCCATCATACAATACCATCAAACCCACTACAGTTTTAAAACTTCAGTTTTGTATGCACATATAATCTGCTGTATTTATCTGACCTTCACCAGTCGTAGTTTTAAAAAATTCATTCATCCAAATCCTTCATCAGCATTGCCTCATTAATATTACCAACCATATGTGATGTAATCAATTATATTTTGTGATATAAAAATAACGGTTAATATAACATTAAAATATAATTACTGTGCAGCATCTGCCAGCACAGCTAGCGCCTTCAATAGATTATCTAACATTTGGAAATTACGATCATTGAATATACATACCAAGCTTCGTCTGTTTAATTCAAATGTTATCTCAGTGTTAACATACGGCTGTGAAAGTTGGAAAATAACAAAATCATTGGAGAACAAGCTGAATACATTCGAGAACAAATGTCTTAGAAAACTCATGAACATCAGTTGGAAAGAATTCAAGACTAATCGACAAATAAGAGAAGACTCTAAGCAGAAATATGTCTCCGACTATATAAGGAAAAGACGATGGTCATATATCGGTCATGTCCTATGAATGCAAAACAACAGAATACCACTACAGGCGCTCACTTGGGTTCCTGAGGGTAAGAGGAAAAAAGGAAGACCAAAAGAAACACTTAGAAGAACAATAATAAGAGAAGGAAGAACGTTGGGCCTAAATAATGTGCAAGAGTTAAGAGGAGTGGCGTCACAACGAACAACCTGGAGAGCAATGGTTTCTGCCTTATGCGCCGTGTTTGGTGCTTAAAGAATTTATTATTATTATTATCTGCCAGCAAGTACATATATTTTTTACAACTGCCATTTTGACCAGATGTTTCCCATATCAAAGCCTTACGTGACATGTAACAACATTACTTATGTGTTGGAATGGTAGGAGGCTGATACTGCTGGAAGATGAGACTCATTAATATACGTACACGTACACTGCTCGTCTACACTCTACAGGCCTATATCCTTTTATCTGAATGTCCAGAATAATCTGGAAATCTAAAATTTCTTTTGACTGCTTTTCGATCACAATTTGGGCGGTGATGTAATAGCTAATATATTGTAATATAAAAATAGCACAAAACGTTTTTACACTGTTTGCTGGTAAGTATATATATATATATATATAAACAGAAATGTTGACTTTGGAATAGATCTTTCACAGCAAAGTTAACTCTGGAATACATCTTTCACAACAAAGTTAAGTTTGGGATAGATCTTTCACAGCAAAGTTAACAGCTAAATTCTACAAATAATACTTATATGCATGAATGGTAAGACATTGTAGTTAGTCAGAAAGATAAAGAAAGCAAGAAACAGACATATCTAGTTGCATTTAGATTTGCAATATTCAATTATTATTCATCACCATCTCCTGTTTCGCTCCTTACAGAGCAGAGCATGGAGACACATTACAACTTGGCTTCCTTAGGGTCAGACGTCTGCATGAGAGTACATGCTTCTGCTGCTGTGGTTTATGTAGCCATTTGTTATTACATGATGACGTTGTCAGCCCCACGTACAACCTCATATTAATGACCTTGACTGAGGGAACTGTCACCCTGTTCTTATGTTGTCTCTTGACAGGAACATACTCTAGACCAGGGGTTGTTAACCTTCTTTTTTTTGTGAGACAAAGAATAGGATTACTGCACCCTCAGACAAGGTGACTAATATAAGGTTGTGTATGTGGCTGGTACAAGGTGACTAATGTAAGGTTGTGTATGTGGCTGGCACAAGGTGACTAATGTAAGGTTGTGTATGTGGCTGGCACAAGGTGACTAATGTAAGGTTGTGTATGTGGCTGGCACAAGGTGACTAATGTAAGGTTGTGTATGTGGCTGGCACAAGGTGACTAATGTAAGGTTGTGTGTGTGGCTGGCACAAGGTTACTAATGTAAGGTTGTGTATGTGGCTGGCACAAGGTGACTAATGTAAGGTTGTGTATGTGGCTGGCACAAGGTGACTAATGTAAGGTTGTGTATGTGGCTAGCACAAGGTGACTAATGTAAGGTTGTGTATGTGGCTGGTACAAGGTGACTAATGTAAGGTTGTGTATGTGGCTGGCACAAGGTGACTAATGTAAGGTTGTGTATGTGGCTGGCACAAGGTGACTAATGTAAGGTTGTGTATGTGGCTGGCACAAGGTGACTAATGTAAGGTTGTGTATGTAGCTGGCACAAGGTGACTAATGTAAGGTTGTGTATGTGGCTGGCACAAGGTGACTAATGTAAGGTTGTGTATGTGGCTGGCACAAGGTGACTAATGTAAGGTTGTGTATGTGGCTGGCACAAGGTGACTAATGTAAGGTTGTGTATGTGGCTGGCACAAGGTGACTAATGTAAGGTTGTGTATGTGGCTGGCACAAGGTGACTAATGTAAGGTTGTGTATGTGGCTGGCACAGGGTGACTAATGTAAGGTTGTGTATGTGGCTGGCACAAGGTGACTAATGTAAGGTTGTGTATGTGGCTGGCACAAGGTGACTAATGTAAGGTTGTGTATGTGGCTGGCACAAGGTGACTAATGTAAGGTTGTGTATGTGGCTGGCACAAGGTGACTAATGTAAGGTTGTGTATGTGGCTGGCACAAGGTGACTAATGTAAGGTTGTGTATGTGGCTGGCACAAGGTGACTAATATAAGGTTGTGTATGTGGCTGGCACAAGGTGACTAATATAAGGTTGTGTATGTGGCTGGCACAAGGTGACTAATATAAGGTTGTGTATGTGGCTGGCACAAGGTGACTAATATAAGGTTGTGTATGTGGCTGGCACAAGGTGACTAACGTATATAAACTAATAATGTAAATTGAAACTAATCGTCAGTTTAGCAGAAATGTAAGTAATTTTTATAATTGGTTGTAATGACAGGCTAGCTATGTGTACTTCCCAGGGGGGGGGCCTCTGATGAGACAAAGAATAGGATTACTGCACCCTCAGACAAGGTGACTAATATAAGGTTGTGTATGTGGCTGGCACAAGGTGACTAATATAAGGTTGTGTATGTGGCTGGCACAAGGTGACTAATATAAGGTTGTGTATGTGGCTGGCACAAGGTGACTAATATAAGGTTGTGTATATGGCTAGCACAAGGTGACTAATATAAGTTTGTGTATGTGGCTGGCACAAGGTGACTAATATAAGGTTGTGTATGTGGCTGGCACAAGGTGACTAATATAAGGTTGTGTATGTGGCTGGAAATGTCATCGTGTAAAAGATTGATACAGTGACCACTGCTGCTAGAGCATGAGAATGTTTGGTGCAGGCTTCCTGCAAGTGGACCAACTGTAGTGGTGGTTCCATGCTCCATAGGAACTGACAAGGAAAGGGAGTGAAGCACAGCCAGGTCTCTCTATTGAGTGAGTTAGCTACTTCTCTAGCATGTTATCAACTGAGTGAGTTAGCTACCTCTCTAGCATGTTATCATATTATATGTTCTTTCTCATTTCAGATCTAAAGACCCTCAATGGAACCAAGGTAACCTTTCTTTAAACATACAGAACATAATATTTTCACATGTCCTGTCAGTCTTTTTTCTGTAACTTCTCTTTTTTTTTGTCAGTATATGCCTACCCATTTCTTTGCCTTTCAGCTCCCTGTGAAGTAGAGACCTTCAGTTAGTTAACTAAAAGCTGTCATGCCCTGCACCATCCATGCAAGTTATTTCTAAGTCTTGTTCAACCTTCTTATGCTGGTCTTCAGTTTTCTTCTCTGTGTAAGTTCACACCAGTGTGTAATAAGTGATACGTAGTTATAGGACTTTGTATTCATCCAGAAATAAAAAGTAAAAGGTAGTCTCATAACAAATACTGTCATAGGGCAGTGGAGTGTTAGTGATGTCACTATACCAGGTCTCAGCTTTATGAGGCAGGGTAACTGGTTCTTTTCTTTGCTGCATTTGCCTTCCCTAACTCAATCACTGAGTCAAGAACCCACTTACTGCTCAATTTACACAATCGCTCAGACTACTCAGCATCTCAACACTCTATCCAGAAATATACCTTATATGTTCATCCAGGTATTCAGGTATCATCCAGGTATTCAGGTATCATCCAGGTATTCAGGTATCATTCATTCATGTTCCCTTGTGCTCCTTATGGTGCATGGTTCATGTATACTATGTCAATAACTGAAATATTCTTTTTGATTCTAACATGGATGGTGACTCAGTCCAAGGTAGGTGGTCATTATAAGACACATTTTAAAAAAATTTTCATCTTAGCATCCTTATTCTAAATCCCTAGGATAAGAAAAATATAGGGAGACCTAATAATACATGGAGATAGTAATTTCAAATAGAGATGAAAGGAATAATGGAGACATGGAAAACCACTAATGAATGGCACAGGATATAAAGTTGTGTGTGTATTTGTCCCTGTTCTCACCTTGGAGTTGAAGATTAATGACATGAATGAGTTAGCACAGAAAGTAACTATTACGTGTCTTTTTAGATGTGAATGTTACTGGTACAATGGATATGTAGTAACAGGATTGTTCTTGTGGCCAAGATCACTTCTAGGGTAGTAAGCAAGTAGACACCACAACAAGCCAATATAAATTTGAATTAATTGAGCCACAATGGACGATATACAATTTATTTAGGACTGCACGCAGCTCCACATACAATACAGTTCATGCCAACATATAATGGCAGATAAGATGCAGTAAACGATATACCGTAGGCAGTCAGTTCAGGTCAGGAACGCTGTCCTTTAGTTCTCAATATGATTTTATATCTCTTCACACTCGACACTGAGCAATTATACTTGTCAATATAGATGACTAGATACATCTCACCGAAGATCTTGATGTATTAGTGATAACAGAACTCCATTATAAACACTTTAACAATAAGGAGCTCAAACACATATGTCCACTCGCCATGACACCACAATCGTATAAGGCCCTGCACTTCTGCTCCTCTAGTTTCACGTGAGCCAGCCAAGCATATCAGCTTAACGTCACTCACCCGTCTTTATCAGTGACCCGTATAAAATAAACAAACAAAGAGCCCTGTTGAGCTAACCATATAATAGGCACAATCGTTATGAATTTTAATCATAACATTCCCCCCCCCCCCCCACCCCACCCCACCCCGCAAAATAATGGAAACAAAGTTTTCATTATTTCCATGATGTGAGTATAACAACTTACTTACTTACTTAGTCGTTCCCCTTCTACCGTGAGGTGTAGAGGTAAGTATAACAACACCAGAGTGAAATATGATAACATCAAATTTCACTATTAAATAAAACTAGTATAGTACCCATGTTTCTACAATAGGGTAGGCAATTTAACACTAAAAGTGTGGTCGATGGTTAATACCAAAGCCAATGTCTCCTTTAGACAAAAATCTTTTTAACCGCAATGTGAGGTCGCCATAACTAATAGTACTCAACATATTAAAAAAAGATGGTAGCAATACATGCACTCACATACCTCACACCATCAAATAATGCCTATCAGTCCAGTCCAGTATCAGTTGTCACCAAATTAATTCATAATCAACAGCAAAAAATGCAAAGCAATAACCAATAAACACATCTGTAACCATGTAAATAGATGAAATGAGGCAGACAATCATATTAGTAAAGTGAATGAATGCAACATCTTACGCTAAAAAATTAAAGTCATGTGTACACCTTAAGTACTTGTAAAAAAAAATGTGGTGCCAATTAAAAAAAAATGTTATCTTGCACCTAACGAAGTTGTGTGTCCAATCAGGTAAGAATACGGTAATGTATGGTACAAATTGATAATAGTATTGAGAGCTGTCAAAATGTTCACTCAATAATTAGTGTGAGTGTATTAATGGCATGTGTCAAAGACCAAATCTTATTCCGCGAATTAAAACTATTTAACCACTAATTAACGCACTGTATTAACAGTAATAATGACATAATATTATACACACTAGTGGAATACTAAACTAAAGCCCCAAGTTCATATCTATGATCCTCTGCTACATTTTCATATAAGTTGCATTATAATGTAACTTTAAGCACGAACGATCAGTGTTCACCAAAAAGCACGATATGATTATAGTAGTTGCGTCCCCTTGACCAAGCGAATCATTCTTGAGTAACATCCCTTCATCTTGAGACACAGTTTCAATAATAGCATAAAACAAGATTTTGCATTCAAAATATCCATATGTCACATTATTCTGAAATTATCAATAAATGTGTGTTTATGCACATAAACTAAGTATGACAACTGTTCAGAAGGTCGAAGACATCCCTGTAATGAGCTAAGTAAAAGGAGGTAGAACTCAACATTGGCGATATCAGCATTCATCATCATCAGGTGCCAAGTGAACCGACCAATATCTGTAAGTACTGTCAAAAGAGTCCTTGAGCGATTTCTTTCAATTTCTGACAAAAAAGTTACGATAATTGTGAGCCTTGGCATGCATCACAGAGCGTTTGTACATTCATTCCTTGCACAGCAATGATAAATCTGGAAATTTCTGTCAGCATCAGCATTGTCAGCAACAAAGTTCATAAAGAGTGGAATGTTCCATTAGTCAACACGTGAAGAAGTCAGTCAATAGGTTAGCTGTAACCTCACCAGGTATCTGCATTTGCCGTGTTGTCAAGTGATAGTGAGTCTTTTATGCAATGAGACAACACATCCACGACAACGTTCTTATTGCTTTTGATGGCTCAAATATCATACTCATAGGGTTGGAGCGCAAGTGATGCTCTGGCCGCCCTCATATTGCAAAATTTGGCAGTTTTTAGTATTTTTGCAAGAGGTCCCGGGTTCAGATCCCAGCTTGGCCCCCAAAATTAGGGCTGTTACGTGTCTTTTTAGATGTGAATGTTTCTGGTACAATGGATATGTAGTAACAGGATAGTTCCTGTGGCCAAGATCACTTCTAGGGTAGTAAGCAAGTAGACACCACAACAAGCCAATATAAATTTGAATTAATTGAGCCACAGTGGACGAAATGGACGATTTACAATTTATTTAGGACTGCACACAGCTCTACATACAATACAGTTCATGCCAACATATAAGAGCAGATAAGATGCAGTAAACGATATACCTTAGGCAGTCAGTTCAGGTCAGGAACGCTGTCCTTTAGTTCTCAATAGGATTTTATATCTCTTCACACTCAGCACTGAGCAATTATGCTTCTTGTCAATACAGATAACTAGATGACTAGATACATCTCACCGAAGATCTTGATGTATTAATGATAATCTTTATCAGTGACCCATATAAAATAAACAAAGAGCCCTGTTGAGCTAACCATATAATAGGCACAAACGTTATGAATTTTAATCATAACAGTAACCAGACAAATTCTTCTGTACTCTAATGCTACAGGTCTGTAATCTGAACATCGAAAGTTTATTTGGGCTAATTTTGGGCAATTTTAAAACATGTTTTGGGCAATTTTTAAACACGTTTTGGGCAATATTTAGGAAACTAAAAAAATCTCATTTCCAAAGCACAGCTGTCCCTGAGGACTGTGGGTGAAAGGATACAGATTGTACTATACAGTACTCAGTGTGTATTCTAATACTACTATACAGTACTCAGTGTGTATTCTAATACTACTATACAGTACTCAGTGTGTATTCTAATACTACTATACAGTACTCAGTGTGTATTCTAATACTACTATACAGTACTCAGTGTGTATTCTAATACTACTATACAGTACCTAGTGTGTATTCTAATACTACTATACAGTACTCAGTGTATTCTAATACTACTATACAGTACTCAGTGTATTCTAATACTACTATACAGTACTCAGTGTGTATTCTAATACTACTATACAGTACTCAGTGTGTTCTAATACTACTATACAGTACTCAGTGTATTCTAATACTACTATACAGTACTCAGTGTATTATAATACTACTATACAGTACTCAGTGTGTATTCTAATACTACTATACAGTACTCAGTGTGTATTCTAATACTACTATACAGTACTCAGTGTGTATTCTAATACTACTATACAGTACTCAGTGTATTATAATACTACTATACAGTACTCAGTGTGTATTCTAATACTATACAGTACTCAGTGTATTCTAATACTACTATACAGTACTCAGTGTGTATTCTAATACTACTATACAGTACTCAGTGTATTCTAATACTACTATACAGTACTCAGTGTATTCTAATACTACTATACAGTACTCAGTGTGTATTCTAATACTACTATACAGTACTCAGTGTGTATTCTAATACTACTATACAGTACTCAGTGTATTCTAATACTACTATACAGTACTCAGTGTGCTCTAATACTACTATATAGTACTCAGTGTGCTCTAATACTACTATACAGTACTCAGTGTATTCTAATACTACTATACAGTACTCAGTGTATTCTAATACTACTATACAGTACTCAGTGTATTCTAATACTACTATACAGTACTCAGTGTATTCTAATACTACTATACAGTACTCAGTGTATTCTAATACTACTATACAGTACTCAGTGTGTTCTAATACTACTATACAGTACTCAGTGTATTCTAATACTACTATACAGTACTCAGTGTATTCTAATACTACTATACAGTACTCAGTGTATTCTAATACTACTATACAGTACTCAGTGTATTCTAATACTACTATACAGTACTCAGTGTGTATTCTAATACTACTATACAGTACTCAGTGTGTTCTAATACTACTATACAGTACTCAGTGTGTTCTAATACTACTATACAGTACTCAGTGTATTCTAATACTACTATACAGTACTCAGTGTATTCTAATACTACTATACAGTACTCAGTGTATTCTAATACTACTATACAGTACTCAGTGTGTTCTAATACTACTATACAGTACTCAGTGTATTCTAATACTACTATACAGTACTCAGTGTATTCTAATACTACTATACAGTACTCAGTGTGTATTCTAATACTACTATACAGTACTCAGTGTAATCTAATACTACTATACAGTACTCAGTGTGTATTCTAATACTACTATACAGTACTCAGTGTAATCTAATACTACTATACAGTACTCAGTGTATTCTAATACTACTATACAGTACTCAGTGTGTTCTAATACTACTATACAGTACTCAGTGTGTTCTAATACTACTATACAGTACTCAGTGTATTCTAATACTACTATACAGTACTCAGTGTGTATTCTAATACTACTATACAGTACTCAGTGTACTCTAATACTACTATACAGTACTCAGTGTGTATTCTAATACTACTATACAGTACTCAGTGTATTCTAATACTACTATACAGTACTCAGTGTATTCTAATACTACTATACAGTACTCAGTGTATTCTAATACTACTATACAGTACTCAGTGTATTCTAATACTACTATACAGTACTCAGTGTGTATTCTAATACTACTATACAGTACTCAGTGTGTATTCTAATACTACTATACAGTACTCAGTGTGTATTCTAATACTACTATACAGTACTCAGTGTGTATTCTAATACTACTATACAGTACTCAGTGTGTTCTAATACTACTATACAGTACTCAGTGTGTATTCTAATACTACTATACAGTACTCAGTGTGTTCTAATACTACTATACAGTACTCAGTGTGTTCTAATACTACTATACAGTACTCAGTGTGTTCTAATACTACTATACAGTACTCAGTGTATTCTAATACTACTATACAGTACTCAGTGTGTTCTAATACTACTATACAGTACTCAGTGTGTTCTAATACTACTATACAGTACTCAGTGTGTTCTAATACTACTATACAGTACTCAGTGTATTCTAATACTACTATACAGTACTCAGTGTATTCTAATACTACTATACAGTACTCAGTGTGTATTCTAATACTACTATACAGTACTCAGTGTAATCTAATACTACTATACAGTACTCAGTGCGTATTCTAATACTACTATACAGTACTCAGTGTGTTCTAATACTACTATACAGTACTCAGTGTGTTATAATACTACTATACAGTACTCAGTGTGTTCTAATACTAATATACAGTACTCAGTGTGTTCTAATACTCCTATACAGTTCTCAGTGTGTTCTAATACTACTATACAGTACTCAGTGTGTTCTAATACTACTATACAGCACTCAGTGTACTCTAATTCTACTATACAGTACTCAGTGTGTATTCTAGTACTACTATACAGTACTCAGTGTGTATTCTAATACTACTATACAGTACTCAGTGTATTCTAATACTACTATACAGTACTCAGTGTGTATTCTAATACTACTATACAGTACTCAGTGTGTATTCTAATACTACTATACAGTACTCAGTGTGTATTCTAATACTACTATACAGTACTCAGTGTGTATTCTAATACTACTATACAGTACTCAGTGTGTATTCTAATACTACTATACAGTACTCAGTGTGTATTCTAATACTACTATACAGTACTCAGTGTGTTCTAATACTACTATACAGTACTCAGTGTGTTCTAATACTACTATACAGTACTCAGTGTGTTCTAATACTACTATACAGTACTCAGTGTGTTCTAATACTACTATACAGTACTCAGTGTGTTCTAATACTACTATACAGTACTCAGTGTGTTCTAATACTACTATACAGTACTCAGTGTGTTCTAATACTACTATACAGTACTCAGTGTGTTCTAATACTACTAAACAGCACTCAGTGTACTCTAATTCTACTATACAGTACTCAGTGTGTATTCTAATACTACTATACAGTACTCAGTGTGTATTCTAATACTACTATACAGTACTCAGTGTGTATTCTAATACTACTATACAGTACTCAGTGTATTCTAATACTACTATACAGTACTCTGTGTGTATTCTAATACTACTATAAGTACTCAGTGTGTTCTAATACTACTATACAGTACTCAGTGTATTCTAATACTACTATACAGTACTCAGTGTGTATTCTAATACTACTATACAGTACTCAGTGTATTCTAATACTACTATACAGTACTCAGTGTGTATTCTAATACTACTATACAGTACTCAGTGTGTATTCTAATACTACTATACAGTACTCAGTGTATTCTAATACTACTATACAGTACTCAGTGTGTATTCTAATACTACTATACAGTACTCAGTGTATTCTAATACTACTATACAGTACTCAGTGTGTATTCTAATACTACTATACAGTACTCAGTGTATTCTAATACTACTATACAGTACTCAGTGTGTATTCTAATACTACTATACAGTACTCAGTGTGTATTCTAATACTACTATACAGTACTCAGTGTGTATTCTAATACTACTATACAGTACTCAGTGTGTATTCTAATACTACTATACAGTACTCAGTGTGTATTCTAATACTACTATACAGTACTCAGTATGTATTCTAATACTACTATACAGTACTAAGTGTGTATTCTAATACTACTATACAGTACTCAGTGTGTTCTAATACTACTATACAGTACTAAGTGTGTATTCTAATACTACTATACAGTACTCAGTGTGTTCTAATACTACTATACAGTACTCAGTGTGTATTCTAATACTACTATACAGTACTCAGTGTGTTCTAATACTACTATACAGTACTCAGTGTGTTCTAATACTACTATACAGTACTCAGTGTGTTCTAATACTACTATACAGTACTCAGTGTGTTCTAATACTACTATACAGTACTCAGTGTGTTCTAATACTACTATACAGTACTCAGTGTGTTCTAATACTACTATACAGTACTCAGTGTGTTCTAATACTACTATACAGTACTCAGTGTGTTCTAATACTACTATACAGTACTCAGTGTGTTCTAATACTACTATACAGTACTCAGTGTGTTCTAATACTACTATACAGTACTCAGTGTGTTCTAATACTACTATACATTACTCAGTGTGTATTCTAATACTACTATACAGCACTCAGTGTACTCTAATTCTACTATACAGTACTCAGTGTGTATTCTAATACTACTATACAGTACTCAGTGTGTATTCTAATACTACTATACAGTACTCAGTGTATTCTAATACTACTATACAGTACTCAGTGTGTATTCTAATACTACTATACAGTACTCAGTGTATTATAATACTACTATACAGTACTCAGTGTGTATTCTAATACTATACAGTACTCAGTGTGTATTCTAATACTACTATACAGTACTCAGTGTATTCTAATACTACTATACAGTGCTCAGTGTATTCTAATACTACTATACAGTACTCAGTATATTCTAATACTACTATACAGTTCTCTGTGTGTATTCTAATACTACTATACAGTACTTAGTGTATTCTAATACTACTATACAGTACTCAGTGTGCTCTAATACTACTATACAGCACTCAGTGTATTCTAATACTACTATACAGCACTCAGTGTATTCTAATACTACTATACAGTACTCAGTGTATTCTAATACTACTATACAGTGTATTCTAATACTACTATACAGTACTCAGTGTATTCTAATACTACTATACAGTACTCAGTGTATTCTAATACTACTATACAGTACTCAGTGTATTCTAATACTACTATACAGTACTCAATGTACTCTAATACTACTATACAGTACTCAGTGTGTATTCTAATACTACTTTACAGTACCCAATGTACTCTAATACTACTATACAGTACTCAGTGTGTATTCTAATACTACTTTACAGTACTCAGTGTACTCTAATACTACTATACAGTACTCAGTATAGTTCCTAAATGTCTCTGAGCAGACAAAGAAAGAATAAGAACACTAACACCTCTAGCATGTCGTAAGAGATGACTAATATGAGGTTGTGAATGAGGCTGGCATTCTCATCATATAAAAAAGTTGCTACAGAAACAACTATTACATGAATGCTTCAGTGCAGGCTTCCTACAAGGGGAACTAACTGTAGTTGTGGCACCATGCTCCATGGGCAGCAGAAAGGGAAATGATGATGATGAATACTGTCATACCTCACGAGATGTTTTAGAGAGGACAGTAAAGCCCCACTCCTCCCACTGGGCAAGTTGTCAGAGACAGGTAAGGAGAGTTTGTGCATGAGGCTGGCAACCTAATCGTGTAAAACTAATTGTTTCAGAAACTGTCGCTGCCATTGACTTGGGTATGGGCTTCCAACATGGTCGGCTGTGGTCACCCCATTCATAACACATGGTCACCCCATTCATAACACATGGCCACCCAATTCATAACACATGGCCACCCAATTCATAACATATGGTCACCCCATTCATAACACTATCATCTTTTAGATGAATCTAGTTCTGAGATGATTTTTTTTTTCTTATTCTCTCCCATTTGTAAGTCTGAAACTGGCCTTATAACCAGTATGAGAACCACTGTGAACTAAGGCATGATTTTTTAAACTGTATTTGTCATTGGGTTTGTTTTCTCCAGAACACTTTAGCAGCATGAAATATTTTTCAAGTGTTTACAACAGCAATATCCTTTGACTTTTTGCACTAAGCAAATTTTATTACACTTTTTTCTGCTCTGCCTGGAGTACATTTTTAAGGGGACATTTTTAAAGTGTTTGCCATTTCATCATTTGCTTGGTGAATCTTGATAACTGATTTTCTTTTCGTTATTTTAATTGCTAAGCCTCAAAGTCCTCTGTCCTGGTTTTTATCTAGAGGTGCTCCTCGTTTTACGACAGGGTTCCGTTCCGAAGACCGTGTTGTAATTTGACTTTGTCGTAAGTTGACATACTGTACAAAATGAACCATAACTGTACTAAATGAATCATAAGAAGATTTAACATCAAAGTTTATGAATGTTAATTTGTATAGTAGGTCTTAGCCAGATTTCTTCCCTAACTCCAGACTTTATTCTTGTTAAAATAATAAAAATATAGAACAATAATTATTATATAAATACACAACAGTAAAATGCAATACATTAGGGATAATTATATCGTAGTTAATACTGTACTCATTAATGAATACATGCATTTATTCCTTTTATTTATGCATAGAAGCATATCTGGAGTCATCCTTATATGACCGCCAGCTATGCACAATGCTGTAATATACATATGTGGAGTCATCCTTATATGACCGCCAGCTATGCACAATGCTCTAATATACATATGTGGAAGTGAACCTCTGTCTGTGAGGCTAATTATACCCTCATTGACTCTTGAAATCATCCACACATTTCCAGGGATTCCACTGGTGGTGAAACATGTTGAGAACCCAACATTGCATACTGAGCTTGAAGAAGTCACTTGAGCCCCAGACGTAACTCTTTAGCTTTGACCTGGTTGTCTGCATGCCGGAGGATCTCACTATGGACCCAGTGATAGGCAGGGAAAACTAAGAAGTGGCTCTGTGCAGGACATGACAATTCCTTGGGAGAGCCCAGACCCAGAGCAGAGTATTTTATCTCTGTATAGTTTCCCCTCCCCCCCCACCCCCCCCCCCCCCCCCCCCCCCCCCCCCGCCCCCCCCCCCCCCCCCCCCCCCCCCCCCCCCCCCCCCCCCACCCCCCCGGATGCTGGGAATGCACAGTTTGCGACACACTTCTTACTCGTAGCTTGGGACTACATATGACAATCCTTTAAATGCAAGCCAAGCTGGAGAACCTGGAGCTCATGACTTCAACTCAACATGTTTTGAAATTGCAGAAAATCCACAGGAAAAGCCTAGATCTACAGTGTAGATAATGCCAAGGAGTCTTCAACTTGGAGTTGGCTGCAAAAGAGTGAGAATCTCAGCAACCCTAGATAACAACAACATTCCTTTTATTTGTCCACATTATCATAAATATTCTTCTTTAGCTTTGTCTTAATTTTGATTTCACCTCTGTGCAAAATTGACATCCATGCATAGTGTTTATAACTTAGACACCCTCAAACTTACTGAGAGTTAAACAATAGCATATTCTTCTTCTGTGTTTGGTTTGTTTGTCGTGCTAAATATGCAGGACTGTATCCAGGATGAAATCCAGTTTTCTCTAGGTCCATGTGGCAACCTCATAGCTTCTGCCTGAGCTCAGCACCCTCTGGCCAGGCATGTATATATAGATATATATTGCCAAATTCTAACATATGGAAGTGAGTCATGGACAGTTAGTAAACAAACAAGAAAATCCCTGAAAGCCACAGAAAAATGGTATTACAGAAGAATGTCGAGAACACCATAGACAGCTGAGGAATGAATGAAGGTGTCCTGAAAGATGCTAGTGCACAAAAGAAGATTGTTACTTATTTTAGAAGGAAGTAATTACCTGTATTTTGCTGAGTTGTAAGAAGGGCAAAGCTGGAATGTATCAAGACAACAGGAAAGATTAAAGAAGAGAGAGGATGACAAAATGAGAAGATATTGGACAGTGTGACATGGAACAGAGTTGATATATCACTTGGCACATATCACTTGGCACATATCACTTGGCACATATTACTGCAGAAAACATCTACAGAGACACAAAAATACCTTGGTGCAGACATCATGAAAGGAAGCCAAATGCAATAGTAGTCCTGTGCTCTGTAAGGAGCAGAAAAAAATAACAGTTCTCATAATTCTACAAATACAAGTCTGATGTACCACATCTATGGCATCTGTTATTTGTCTTCATATTTATTTCATTTGGTTTTTATTTTTTCAGCGGAAGGAAGCCTCAAGTTGTGCATCCGAGGTCGTGTGCTCAATCTTTGTGCCCCTTCAGATCTGGTGGACTACAACGTCAGTAAATTAGGAGAGGCACCATCTGAGAAACTGCAGTTGGAATGGGTGTATCCTATATCATTTCTTGGCTTTATACCTTCCTATCCTAATGTTGAGCATGCGATGGACAGAGTGGTTAGAGTGCTGGTCTCTCACGGCAAAGGTGCCAGGTACGAATCACTGTATTGACATGCTTCAGTCCACCCAGCTGTAAATGGGTACCTGACTGCACTTGGGTTATGGAAGGAAAAGGCAGCTGGGAAGGGAACTGGTCACCCCATCTCAGTGCTGGACCTAGTATAATGAAGTCTCTAACACTTCACTCCTCTACTGTAGTATATGCTATGGGACTAACTTATCCTAATGTTACTTTTCCACCCCATTTCATACAGCTGGACCTAGTAGGCTGAATCCTCTATCACTGCATTCCTCTATGGCCGTATCTGATATGGGTAACTTTTATCTATTATCCTAATGTCACATTTTTTGGTTTTATACTCTCTACCTAATGTTACATTTCTTGCCTTTGTATTCTCCTTTTCTAATGTAACATTTTAAAGTGTTATACTCTCCTATCCTTATGTAACATTTTTTAAGTGTTATACTCTCATATCCTGATGTAACATATTTAAGTCTTGTACTTTTCTATCCTAATGTATTTTTTTTAAGTCTTATACTCTCATATCCTATTGTTACATTTTTAAGTGTTATACTCTCATATCCTATTGTTACATTTTTAAGTGTTATACTCTCATATCCTATTGTTACATTTTAAAGTCTTATTCTCTCATATCCTATTGTTACATTTTAAAGTCTTATACTCTCATATCCTATTGTTACATTTTAAAGTCTTATACTCTCATATCCTATTGTTACATTTTAAAGTCTTATACTCTCATATCCTATTGTTACATTTTAAGTTATTTACTCTCATATCCTAATGTAACACTTTTAAGTGTTTTATAATCCTAATGTTATATTTCTTGGTTTCATACACTTTTGTGTATAAGTGTCAGACCTGGACAGTAACCAAAGATTAGGCAGAAATTAATCAGCTGGTAAATGAGGTTTCTGACAGAAGCAGCTAATGAAACAACTTAGTGAGAAATGAAATGGGATAAAGGATAAAACAGTGAGAAATGAAATATAGTGAGAAAGAACATGCACTGAGAAAGGAAATGTAGAAATGAAACATAGTGAAAAGTTAAATAGTGTTATAAGAAATTAAACATAATGAGAAACGAAACATGATGAGAAATAAAACATATTAAGAAATGAAGCTTAATGGTAAATGAAACTTAGAAACAAAATGAAATGTAGTGAGAAATAAAACATAATGAAAAATGAAATATAGTGAGAAATGAAATGTAGTAAGAAATTGAATGCAGTGAGAAATTGAAGAGTGAGAAATGGAATGTAGTAAGAAATAAAACGTAATTAGAAAATTAAACATATTGAGAAGTTAAATAATGTGATGAGAAATGAAGCGTGTTGAGAAACAAAATGTATTGAGAAATGAAACATGGCGAGAAATGAAATGTGGTGAGAAACATAATGAAAAATTAAACATGATTTCTCCATTAAAACATTTTGAGAAATAAAATATAGTGAAAAACATAATGAGAAATGAAACAACCAGGACCATTGTTGGAGTAGCACCAGAACAGGAATATATTGAGGAAGAAAGAAGACGGTGTGGACAACTTGTGAGGAGGAATCATAATCAGCTCAGCAACTCAAGCATGTGATCCCAACAAGGAAGCATCCAGGAGCTGAGGTCTACCCAGGAGAAGATGAATCAAGGGGGAAGTTGGCACGTTGAAGAAACACAGCAAGATAGTGCACAAGATGGAAGTACCTGCACTAGATGAGAAACCAGCAATTATTCCTATCTGCAACACTTCACGACATAGAAGTGAAAGAAGAAGTAGTTGAAGCATAATGTCAAAATTGTCCTCTTTTCACACAACATGCCTAAGAAAAATTCACCGAATCTTTTGGCCGAATACCATCACCAACCAAGATCTGCTTACTCGTAGCAAGCAAGAGGACATGCATACCATCATAGCTGGCAGACGCTGGAGCTGGGTTGGTTATGTCCTCAGAAGAGACCCCGATGCCATCACAAGAACAGCTATGCTTTGGACCCCTGAAGGAAAGCGAAAGAGAGGCCGACCAAAAACAACTTGGCGGAGGACTGTAGAGGCTGAGATGCAAAGAATGAACCAGAGTTGGGGCACTGTACGAAGGATGGCCACCGACCGTGCAAAGTGGAATCAATTTGTTGTTGCCCTACAAGACGCCACTAGGCGTGATGGCCACTGACTGCTTTGGCGGTCGGTGGTTAAGGATCGAAGAAGAAGAAGTTGAAGCATATATCTTGTATCCTTCCTCAGGGGAGATAAGCCACAGAAACCACCACTGCAAAAGGATGTGATTGCCTGGTGCAGGCTTACTGCAAGGTGACCAGCTGCAGTGGTAGTTCCAGGCTGCATAAGGAGTACAGAAGAACATGATGATGATGATGAAGGTTTGAACCCTCTGTGGTTTGTCTCTTAACATGGAGACAATGTCCTCTATCACAAGTATCCACAATGAGGTTTGCAGGTTTACTAGAGGTATGCAGGTTTACTAGAGGTATGCAGGTTTACTAGAGGTATGCAGGTTTACTAAAGGTTTGCATTTGTCTCCAGCATTGCCATCCACCCAGACAGAATCAAGATCGCTACTGGCCAGATGGCAGGGCATGAGGCTAAAGAAGGCAAGGTATGAAATCCACTAACGTTCTGAATTCATTCTTTTAGGTTGTCCAGTACTGCTTGTTAATTACTGACACCTGACATCTGACATCTGACACCTGACATCTGACATCTGGTCTATGCCGAACCATTCATATGCTTTTACAGCAGTGATTCCAGTTTTGCCAGCCCCATACAACCTCCTACTAAGTTGTCTTTCATATAATTTTCTTTTCTCTCTTTGTCTCCTCAGAGACCCCAGAAACTGCAAGGGTCGTATAATCTTACACATACAGAAAAATAGGAATTGTGTAGAAAACAATCACAAAACAAGACTGCTTGGAAGCTTCAGCTAAAAAAGTCTTTAAAAGTGAGTCACAAAAGAACAAAGGAAATGAAGTACTAAAAAAAAAGTTAGTTGCTTATCCTTTACAGGATGTGGCAATCAACCCCAGCTTTTATTGGCTGTTTGTGATTTTTCTAAGCAATTTTTTTCATTCAGTAGTTTGCCATTGCTTTCTGAACGGTACGGCACTTATACCATTGTTAAAAATCCACACAAAGTGATCTGCTACCAAACCGCCTGCAGCAGGTTTCGAACCTGGTATATCTGGATTATGAAACTGCGATCATATCCATTAGGCCACAGACGCCGACTACTAATTAAAGTACTAATTAAATAAAATCAATATAGATGCAATAAAAATATATAAAAGGCAACCAAATTCTAAAATAATTAAGCACTAAGAATTCACATTTTATTTGTATGAGTAGATTCCCAAAGAATATTATCAAATAGTCACACACTTCAAAAGAAGCATAGTTTGAAGAATCAGCTAATCAAGTGCTTGATAGCAAATTCTGCCCTTAGAAACCATAGACATGAATTATAAGTCTTCCAGAGTTTAAAGGAAATATGAATCAAATTAGCAGGGCATGAAACAAACACTTGTATCAGACTACAGTATTCAGAAGGCAATATAAATCAGATTTCAGGCAACAAAAATCAGCCGGACATATAAATCATATTTCGGGCAACAAAAGTTAGTCAGGCATGGAAATCAATTTTAGACAAGAAAAGTCAGCAAAGATAAGGGAATCATATTTCATGCACTAAAAGTGAGCCAGGCATAGAAATCATATTTCAAAC
Organism: Oreohelix idahoensis; assembly: GCA_024509875.1. NCBI lineage: Eukaryota > Metazoa > Mollusca > Gastropoda > Stylommatophora > Oreohelicidae > Oreohelix > Oreohelix idahoensis. The sequence goes on along the minus strand of JAMPIV010010237.1, from coordinate 589,810 downwards.
AACAAATGTCAACCAGGCATGAAAATCAATATACAATAACTCAAGTCAGTGGAGTATTAAATATCAGTCATGAAGGTGATAGATTGTAATAAGTAGTCATGTTTATGTTGTAAGGAGTTTACAGTTGATTTCATGCATGGAGGAATATCTGGAGTCATCCTTATATGACCACCATCTATTCACAGTGCTACAATATATGTACATGGAAGTGAGCCTATGTCTGTGAGGTTAATTACATCCTCATTGACTCTTGAAATCATCCACACACTTCCAGGGATTCCCCCTGTGGTGAAACTTGTTGAGAATCCAGCATTGCACACTAAGCTTGGAGAAGTCATTTGAGCCCTAAGCGTAATTCTTTCGCTTTGACTTGGTTCACTGCATGCAGAAAGATCTCTCTATGGACCCAGTGATAGGCAGGGGAAGCTGAGAAGTGGCTCTGTGCAGGATGTTCTTCTTCTTCTTCTTCTTCCTCGTTCGCCTTCAGACTTCCACATTTATGACTCTAATAAAGGCAGCAGTCAACTCAAGGTTCCCGACATCTCCAAACAGTTTTTCGTTGACAGAAGTGGGTTGTTGCAGGATGTGACAATTCCCTTGGAGAGCCCAGAACCAGAGTAAACGCTTCATTGTTGGAGAGCCCCCTTGGATGGCAGGGAATGCACAGTATGCCACACACTTCTTACTCCTAGCTTGGGACCAGATGTGATGATCCATTAAATGCAAGCCAAGTTGGAGAAACTGGAGCTCATGACTTCAACTCAACACGTTTCAGAATGGCAGAAAAGCCACAGGAAAAGCCAAAATCTACAGCGTAGATAATACCAAGGAGTCTTCAACTTGGTATTGGCTGCTAAAGAGCGAGAAGCTCAGCAGCCTTAGTTAAACAACAACAACAACAGCTGATTTCAGACTGACTATAAGTTAGTGAAAACCATACATGCTACACCTCGGAGATGAAAAACCTGTACAAAAAATCCAAAACCCTGTACAAAGACCCGTAAAACCTGTACAAAGACTGAAAAAAACATATCAAAAGAGTTAATTCCGTAAATATATTTTCAATTACAGTGGGCTGCATTATAAATGAGGCACGGGGACTTTGCCTTTTAAAGCAGGTCTTCACTTATTTAAAAACCCAAACAATGAATGTCTGAGTTTATTTTACACTGTAAAAAATAATGTGATGGTGTCATCATTTAGTCTATTTCTGTGCTTAATTATCACTAACAGACTGGGAAATCCTGTGTTCAATAGCACCTTATAAAAGAACTCTGAGACACAGTAATAAGGGGTATGGGTTAGAAAACCAGTACAGAAATTATGTACAGGGTGTATACATCTGAAAACACAAACACCTTGTACAGATTATGGGTAAACCATAGCATGTGGCATGTATGTGAAAAAATTAGATTTAATTACCAGACAGTACTATTAGTTCAAAGTGTTTTTAGCAGTTTGGGAGAAGATCGGCTACCACGACAAGCATGGGAAACAAAGAGCCAGGGATCCAGACCTCCAGGACGACCCAGAGTCCGCTGGGAGGACAACATTAGACAATCTTTGAAGGACCGAGGACTAGAATAGAACCAGGCCAGAAAGAAGACAGCTGATAGAATGGTCTGGCGCTCTCTCTTCCAAACCTCTACACCTCACGGTAGAAGGGGAACGACTAAGTAAGTAAGTAAGTTTTTAGCTTCAGGATTCATTCATTCATCACCCTTCAGCTCCCTAAGGACCATGGGCCTTCAACTAACATGTCAAGTCTGCTGACCTGTGCTTTCAGCTCCAGGACTTTCCATATCTTCCTCATTCTTGTCACGTTGGTCTCCAATTCTCTTCTCCATGTGTTCTTTGATCTCTCTCTCTCTTCCTCTTTTTCCCTGGGGATTGAACAAACGAAATCTAGATTTGACAAGGGTCAAGAAATAGGCATAAGCCTTTTTACATTTCTGCCTTGTACAGATTGCAGAACAAGGACTGCCTTGTAATACTGTCAGCAGGTTTCCCTTGGGCTGTACGCATGATACCCCTATTGTGACAATGAGATACTTGCTTGGAGTGCTGTCGATTAAGATCCAGATATGCGATGGCCCAGGCAAAAGCCTATATGCGAGTAACCACAGACAAACTGCACCCCTTGCATGGAAACGTAGCTGGCATCAAAGGGACCAAGAATAAAGAGGGGGATGTCATGGATGGCACAGGCAGAAACAACGATCAAGCAGGTGACCACAGTTAAAAATATAGTCAAATGGGAAGAGTGGAGTAAGTCAGATGAGAACTGGATTAACTACCAGCAAATCATCATCAGCCTTGGCAGAGAGTGTAGAACTTAGGGCGGTGGGAAAGCGGAACTGGAAATTAATCAACTAATACTTGATCATGTTGAGGATAATGATGCCATTGCATATACTGATGGGTCTGTGATCTGTGGTGAAAAATCAGGTTGAGGCTTCTCTACTAGGGTAACAGGCAAAATTGTCGCCGAACATAGTGGGGCATACAAGATAACAACTTCCAGCATGAGAATGGAGGTAGAGGCAACTACTGAAACTTCACTAACAAAGGTAGTAATTGTGTCGGACTCCAGTCCATGCTTTGAAAAGTTCAAAATGGTTGACTACAGCATGAATGGAAACCCTCCATAGAAGCTTTGAATCTGCAGGAGCTGGTGTGGATCTACTGTCCTGGTCATGCAGGGGTACACAGTAATGAGAAAGCTGACAGATCAGCATCAAGAGCACCAACAGTGGGGACACTGGATTTGGATAAGGGAGAGATACTGAGAAAATTAATGATCGCCTGTTAGAGAATGACCGACACTGCAATAGATGAATTATCAAGGTTAAGACTTGGAATTTGGCATCAAACGTAAGGCTAGCAGAGATGGACGAATGAGAGGGTGCATCCATTGTGTATACAACCAGCGAGCTACAGGTACAGTTAGCATTCACACTGTTTGACATATACTGAGGGAGATTGAGCACCTATGGGTTTGCCTGGAATGCAATGATGTCAATTCTGTTCAACAATAACAACAGGTTTCCACAGTGTATGTCCTATACATATTCAGTGTCTTCTTCTCATCTCTTGTTGTCACTGGCTCTTGTTGTTACTGGTTCTTGTTGTTACTGGTTCTTGTTGTCACTGGCTCTTGTTGTTACTGGTTCTTGTTGTCACTGGCTCTTGTTGAATTATTGTCTTTAATTGACCTCTCCATGTTGTTCATTGAAGTTTTTTTGGTTTAAAATTTCAACAGGATGGGGTAATTGCCCCCATACCCAACCCTCCTTAGTTGCTTTTAATGACATGCATGGTTGGTTACAGTGTTACTGTTCATTGCTCCCCTCTTGAGTTCCACGTAACCAGGGCTGTGGAGTCAGGAATCGGAGTCGTGGAGTCTTTTGTTTTTTAATGTAGTCGGAGTTTGAAAAAAATGTTTGAACTCAGACTCCGAATTTTATGCCGTATGACTAGTTAAAAAGCTATAGTCGGAGTTGGGAGTCGGATTTTCTAAAACTTCAGGAGTCAGAGTCAGATAATTATTTTGCCGACTCCACAACCCTACCAGTAACACAGGGATGGGCTTCAGAATGCAACACATATATGTTATTAATCAAGTTTGTAGAACATTTTCCTCATGAATGCAGTGTTTTGTCATGCATTATTTTTTGGCTACTTTATTGAGTAAACTGTTTTATTTGCTAGTAAATGAGGTAATCTTGATATGGCTTGTCAGTATTTTGTGTTATGTACATACCATTTTCTTGTGCTGTTTTCCACAGCCACACATATTTTGAGTTATCAAACTTTACAAATCTTTAATATCGTACTTATGCTTAGTATGGAATGTTTTCAAATTATTGTAAGGAATGTTTTTAACTTATTCTTCTACTTAGTTTAAGGAATGTTTTTATTTCTGCAAAGTATATGGAATGTTTTTATCTTATACTTTTGCTTATTATAAGGAATGTTCTCAATTTATACTTCTGCTTAGTATAAGGAATGTTTTAAACTTGCTCTTCTGCTTAGTGTAAGTAATGTTTTTTATCTTATACTTCTGCATAGTATAAAGAATGTTTTCAACTTATACATGTACTTATGGTTAGTAAAAGGAATGTTTTTAATGTACATCAGCTTAGTGTAAGGAATGTTTTCAACTTATACTTGTGCTTAGTAGATAGGTGTTGTGAAATTCCACTTCTGTTTCGTGTACTTTTTTTCTTTTTAAAGCTTGCTAGATGCATGTATTATTTAGGCGAAGGACTGTTTACAATTTATGTTTATTCCCTGTAGAAAAATGTTTTTATTTTTATACATGAGTTTATAGTTGTGGGATGCTTTGCTTTTTTCTGCTTGTACAAGAGGTCATTTAAAGTTTTTACTATAGATCGGTCCAAAAAAAAAAGTCGTGTTTATATTTGACTTAGTTTACACTAATAATATCTTCTCCTTCTTTTTCCTTTGTGCTCCTTATGGTGCATGGAACTATCACTGCAGGTGGCCATCTTGCAGGAAGCCTGCACCAAGCAGTCACATGATCTTGTAATAGTGGTTTATGTGGCAATTTGTTTTATATGATGGGGTTACCAGCCGCCCCATGCATAACTTTATATTAGCTGCCATATACAACATATAGTTTTCCATGTGAGAGTTGGAAAATAACAAAATCATTGGAGAACAAGCTGAATACATTCGAGAACAAATGTCTTAGAAAACTCATGAACATCAGTTGGAAAGAATTCAAGACTAATCGACAAATAAGAGAAGACTCTAGGCAGAAATATGTCTCCGACTATATAAGGAAAAGACGATGGTCATATATCGGTCATGTCCTACGAATGCAAAACAACAGAATACCACTACAGGCGCTCACTTGGGTTCCTGAGGGTAAGAGGAAAAAAGGAAGACCAAAAGAAACACTCAGAAGTACAATAATAAGAGAAGGAAGAACGTTGGGGCTAAATAATGTGCAAGAGCTAAGAGGAGTGGCGTCACAACAAACAACCTGGAGAGCACTGGTTTTTGCCTTATGCGCCGTGTTTGGTGCTTAAAGAATTTATTATTATTATACAACATGTCTGAGGGTGCAATAGTCTTGTTCTTGTTGTGACTCACTAAAACTTCTGGAAACCTGTTGTGACATTCTGGTTTAAGTCATAACTGACTGAACAGTGACATTCTGGTTTAAGTCATAACTGACTAAACAGTGACATTCTGGTTTAAGTTATAACTGACTAAACAGTGACATTCTGGTTTAAGTCATAACTGACTAAACAGTGACATTCTGGTTTAAGTCATAACTGACTAAACAGTGACATTCTGGTTTAAGTCATAACTGACTAAACAGTGACATTCTGGTTTAAGTCATAACTGACTAAACAGTGACATTCTGGTTTAAGTCATAACTGACTAAACAGTGACATTCTGGTTTAAGTCATAACTGACTGAACAGTGACATTCTGGTTTAAGTCATAACTGACTAAACAGTGACATTCTGGTTTAAGTCATAACTGACTAAACAGTGAAATTCTGGTTTAAGTTATAACTGACTAAACAGTGACATTCTGGTTTAAGTCATAACTGACTAAACAGTGACATTCTGGTTTAAGTTATAACTGACTAAACAGTGACATTCTGGTTTAAGTCATAACTGACTAAACAGTGACATTCTGGTTTAAGTCATAACTGACTAAACAGTGACATTCTGGTTTAAGTCATAACTGACTAAACAGTGACATTCTGGTTTAAGTCATAACCAACTGAACAGTGACATTCTGGTTTAAGTCATAACTGACTAAACAGTGACATTCTGGTTTAAGTCATAACAGACTAAACAGTGACATTCTGGTTTAAGTCATAACCGACTAAACAGTGACATTCTGGTTTAAGTCATAACTGACTAAACAGTGACATTCTGGTTTAAGTCATAACTGACTAAACAGTGACATTCTGGTTTAAGTCATAACCGACTAAACAGTGACATTCTGGTTTAAGTTATAACTGACTAAACAGTGACATTCTGGTTTAAGTCATAACAGACTAAACAGTGACATTCTGGTTTAAGTCATAACCGACTAAACAGTGACATTCTGGTTTAAGTCATAACTGACTAAACAGTGACATTCTGGTTTAAGTCATAACTGACTAAACAGTGACATTCTGGTTTAAGTCATAACCGACTAAACAGTGACATTCTGGTTTAAGTCATAACTGACTAAACAGTGACATTCTGGTTTAAGTCATAACTGCCTTATCAGTGATCTACTTTAAGTCATAACTAACAGTAACCATCTTGCTTAAGCCATAACTGACTGAACAGTGATATTCTGGTTTGTCATAACTGGCTGATCAGTGATCTGCTTTAAGTCATAACTGACTGAACATTGACATTCTGGTTTAATTCATAAGTGGCTGATCAGTGATCTGCTTTAAGTCATAAGTGACTGAATAGTAGCCGTCTTGCTTAAGCCATAACTGGCTAAACAGTGACCTTCCATTTCCAGCAATAGTAACTGAACAGTTACCTTATGCTTTAAACCATACATTTTCTTGAAAGTTCTAAGCTCTGAAGTTCCCTTTTCCCTCCCATCCCTTTTTTTCAATACTTTTATTTCTCAAAGCATACAGTTTTTATGCTTGCCTGTTTTGTTTTGTTGTTTTGGAAGCTGTTGTTGCTCTGCTTGGTCTACACACCTATAATTGGGTTACATTTTTAGCCTCCTAATTTTTATCTTTTTGCACTAAGCACCAACAGAAGAAAAAACCTGGCACACCAGAGAGCATAGTTGCAGATGACAGTTTTGTAAGTACTTGTATTGTTGCACTATTATTTGCACAACTTTAAGTTGATACCTGTGTATCAGTATTTGTGATATGCTGCCAGAAAGTTATTTTATGTTGTAATATTTATGATTTGTGCAGATTTTAGATTGCAGCTTCCTTTAAATATCTTTGTTGTGGTGTACAGTTATTTTTGTTCCTTTTTATTTATTTTTTTTTAAGTTGGGATATTTTGCATGATTATATCACACTTTTCAGGATTAAGTCATCGAGAGAAAATAAAATGTACATTTTGGCTACTGTATTTTAAAAAAATCTGCTTGGATTATCTGCTTAAGTACATCTTATGTGAATTTTGAGTTCATAGCAGAGAAATTCTGGTCCACTTAAGAAGTTTCATATTACATTTGGTAATAGATTTCTCCATTTAGCACCCTCTGATAGTTGCTGTTGTATCACACAGGTTTTTGTATCAATACTAAATTTATTTAAATATTAAATTGTCATAAATCTGTTCTCAGCAGTGAAAATATTAAACAGAATTATCATAGTCTGGTTGAAAAGGATACACAAGAACAGATAATGAGATAAAAAAAACTGTGACATACTTCAGAGAATACAGTGAGAGATACACAAGAACATACAGTGAGAGATACACAAGAACATACAGTGAGGGATACACAAGAACATACAGTGAGAGATACACAAGAACATACAGTGAGGGATACACAAGAACAGACAGTGAGAGATACACAAGAACAGACAGTGAGAGATACACAAGAACATACAGTGAGAGATACACAAGAACATACAGTGAGAGATACACAAGAACATACAGTGAGGGATACACAAGAACAGACAGTGAGAGATACACAAGAACATACAGTGAGAGATACACAAGAACATACAGTGAGAGATACACAAGAACATACAGTGAGAGATACACAAGAACATACAGTGAGAGATACACAAGAACATACAGTGAGAGATACACAAGAACATACAGTGAGAGATACACAAGAACATACAGTGAGGGATACACAAGAACAGACAGTGAGGGATACACAAGAACAGACAGTGAGAGATACACAAGAACATACAGTGAGAGATACACAAGAACATACAGTGAGGGATACACAAGAACATACAGTGAGAGATACACAAGAACAGACAGTGAGAGATACACAAGAACATACAGTGAGGGATACACAAGAACAGACAGTGAGAGATACACAAGAACATACAGTGAGAGATACACAAGAACATACAGTGAGAGATACACAAGAACATACAGTGAGGGATACACAAGAACAGACAGTGAGAGATACACAAGAACATACAGTGAGGGATACACAAGAACAGACAGTGAGAGATACACAAGAACTGACAGTGAGGGATACACAAGAACAGACAGTGAGAGATACACAAGAACATACAGTGAGAGATACACAAGAACATACAGTGAGAGATACACAAGAACAGACAGTGAGAGATACACAAGAACATACAGTGAGAGATACACAAGAACATACAGTGAGAGATACACAAGAACATACAGTGAGAGATACACAAGAACATACAGTGAGAGATACACAAGAACATACAGTGAGGGATACACAAGAACAGACAGTGAGGGATACACAAGAACAGACAGTGAGAGATACACAAGAACATACAGTGAGAGATACACAAGAACATACAGTGAGGGATACACAAGAACATACAGTGAGAGATACACAAGAACAGACAGTGAGAGATACACAAGAACATACAGTGAGGGATACACAAGAACAGACAGTGAGAGATACACAAGAACATACAGTGAGAGATACACAAGAACATACAGTGAGAGATACACAAGAACATACAGTGAGGGATACACAAGAACAGACAGTGAGAGATACACAAGAACATACAGTGAGGGATACACAAGAACAGACAGTGAGAGATACACAAGAACTGACAGTGAGGGATACACAAGAACAGACAGTGAGAGATACACAAGAACATACAGTGAGAGATACACAAGAACATACAGTGAGAGATACACAAGAACAGACAGTGAGAGATACACAAGAACATACAGTGAGGGATACACAAGAACAGACAGTGAGAGATACACAAGAACATACAGTGAGAGATACACAAGAACATACAGTGAGAGATACACAAGAACATACAGTGAGGGATACACAAGAACAGACAGTGAGAGATACACAAGAACATACAGTGAGAGATACACAAGAACAGACAGTGAGAGATACACAAGAACTGACAGTGAGAGATACACAAGAACAGACAGTGAGAGATACACAAGAACAGACAGTGAGAGATACACAAGAACTGACAGTGAGAGATACACAAGAACTGACAGTGAGAGATACACAAGAACAGACAGTGAGAGATACACAAGAACAGACAGTGAGAGATACACAAGAACATACAGTGAGAGATATGCAAAAACAGACAGTGAGGGATACACAAAATCAGACAGTGAAGGATACAAAAGAACAGATAGTGGAGGAATACACAAGAACAGACAGTGAAAGATATACAAGAACAGACAGTGAAGGATACACAAGAACAGACCGAAAGATACACAAGCATACATGCCACACGCTATGGTTTACCCATAATCTGTACGGGGTGTTTGCGTTTTCAGATGTGTACGGCCCGTACATACCGTCTGTACGGGTTTTTTTGCCTAATTATTAAATATACATATAAATTGACCATCGTGTGCCACTAGATAAACAAATAGACAGTGAAGAGATACACAACAGTAAAGGATGCACAACAGACAGTGAAGGATACACAGGAAGAGAACTTGATCTATCTTCAGTATAAAATTAACATATTAAAAATACCCACAAAAATTATAGAATTAAGGAAAAAGTGTAAGTAACACATAAGTACTAACTGTTGAAAAATAAAACCAAAAAAAATATGATAGTCTGATATACATCATTAATTATTCTTTTAAAAGTATGTTTTAAAAAAATACATTTTTCCTGCACTGTTTCTTTATGATTTTATTAGTCTTTTTTTCAGTTTTTTCGGTCATGCACCCCAAATTAGGAGAAGATGCTTTAACTATGCTTGTGACCATCATTATTTATTTTTAGCATCTGCTAACTTATGTTCCTGTTGTGTCTTATTCTCACATCTAGACTCATTTCTCTATGTTGTGCTGCCAAAGACATTTAGTTGACCACTACAGTACAACTGTTGACAGCCTGTTGATCATCTCCAGATGAGTAGGCCTAACCAGTAGTTTGATATTTCCCCAGCCTCATGTCAGGGTCTGGGATTCGGTTAGCCTCAATACGCTTCACGTTATCGGTCTGGGGATCTTCAACCGAGCAGTTGCTTGTCTGTCGTTCTCGAAGCTGGTGAGTTGATGTTGTAATTTCCAGTGTTTCTTTATCTCACATGAACTTAATTTTGGCCATATAATTGACTGCTCTTGTGGTCCCTGGAGGGTCTTCGTGGAAACAACCAAGGAATAGGACTACTGTTTCATCAGGCATGTTTGTAGCGAGAGGTTAAGGTGTTACTAAAATAAGAGATATCCTGGACAAATAGGTGTATCAGAGGATACCTGGATAGTGCCAGACAAGAGACTGGTCTTATAAGTAATACCCCCTTCTCTGAAAAGAGAAAGGGTGTATAGACATCAAAGTGGGGTCAAGCTATGTAAGTTCCCAGAGAAGATGGTGATGATGTACTCTGAGTCCCTAACTGCTACCTCTCAAGATCCCACAAAGATTAAGGATTAATTGTTTAGTTTGACTTGTTATCTAGGGGTAATTTTAATAAGATGATATATTAGTAATAATAAATTTCAAAACAGAACTTAAACTTTAATAAAAGTATCAAGCAAGTCTGAATGAAAGTTATTTACAATTTAATTGTCCTGCACCGTAATATGTTCTCAGGCAGGAATACTCAAATGAAATGAAATGATATTTACAGGTCGAAATAAATAAATTGGAAATTCTTTTCCATAATTGATAATGTTCCAAGGAATAAACTAAAATACACTTTCTGTTCTTCTTGATGTTAACTTCAATATACTGTTCTGTAGGTTTTTAATAAGATAATCAATGTCCTATCTAGTTATCATCCTTGAGAGTTTTTATTGGTTATACATTTTAATTGTGGTGATAATCTGGATTAGTTGTTTCGTGGACCTTAGTGGTCACTCATCTTTGTCTGCTGCTGATCTTCACTTCACAAGACAGGACTCCACAACTTGCCGCTTCTGGTTAAGAATTAGGGAGTACAGCTCAAATTTTAAGAAAAGATTTCGTCTCCAACAGTCTTCTTCCAGAATAGATGCAGCTTCAATGGTACCGCCGAGACAGAACCTGGAATAAAGGATAACCCTTTTCCTATAGGTATCTGCATCAATCCACATACACATATACAACATCATAACTTACCCTCTCAGGTCTGGTGCTAACAGGTTGCACAGGACATATAACTTCTTTTCCTACAGCCAGTTCCATGTGAATAATCTTTTTACATGCTTATTCTATGATAGAGTCCTTAGCCCATGATTGTCTTCCATACAATGCTTTAGTTACGTACATAATCATAAGTGACAATTTGATTACTTCATGCCAACAATTCCAATGGACTCTCTATCTTATTTGCTCACTTGCATGATCAATGTGTAACTGTTTCCAAGAAAAAAACTACCCACTTTTACAACAAAACAACACTTCCTACACATCCCCGAACACTGTACACAGGCAATTGATTAATAATATACACAAAAAAATTGTGCCATATATTATAAATATATATTAAGATTCTTACTCACAAGGGATTCCTAACCTGCTTGTACAAAGTGACTAATTTTATTTATTTTATATTACAGTTATTATTGGACCGATTTTAATTCTTTAAAGTGATAATTAAAAGGCCAATTTATCTCTATCGTTCTATAGGTATATTCATTAGCTATTTCCTGGCATTTCAATCTAGGTAATTTTTTTGTAATTAAATCGGGTGCTACCCTGATGTAAGAATATCACTAAAATAAATTTTTCTCTTTAATTGACTTACTTTTATGAGGCCAGATTTGTACCTATATATTAAGTGATCTATCAGATGTTATACTAGCTATGTATTTATTTTTATTTATCGCTATTATTAGAGAAATAAAATAACTCCTTCCCGTCAAAAACACAGATTAGGCCCTTTCTGCTTAATCCAAAAAGTTTCTTTATAGACACTAGAAAAGTAGCTTTCTGATTGGCTATTATATTTGGTCTATTTATCCTAGATTGAGCGCGGAAAATATGACCGTGGTTTTTCGAATGCGTGATGTGAAACAGACGTCATTTCACGACAATGTTGTAAGACGTAACAGATTTGAAGTTGTGCCTGGGACTGGCAGCCTCATCATGTAATATAAATTACTTTAGAAACATCCACTGTAAAATGACAAGAAGTTCTTTGGGGCAGGTTTCCTGCAGGTGGGGGGGGGGGGGGGGGGGGGGGGGGGGGGGGGTGGGGGGGGTGGGGGGGGGGGGGGGGGGGGGGGGGGGGGGAGAGTTACAGCAGTGGTTCTTTGCTCCTGATGGAGCATTTGTGACCGTGGATTTTGTGGAAGGGATGTAAATCCGCCTATCACTTGAGATAAGGGAAACAATCGCAGGACTTTCTTTGTAAGGGTTCTTCTGGGGAAGACTGGTTATACACCAGAGGTGTTGCTTCCAGAAGAGAGGAACAACCCAGGTAATTAAGAGAACTCGTATGTGCCGTAACGGATTTAGTATTGATTCTTCAAAGGGTAGTAAGTAATTAGCAACTCGAACAGTCAATGGAAACTTTCAATGGTGCAGAGCATTTGATAAGTCCAAATGGTTATAAAAGATGTTCTTTTATTTTCGTTTCGTATTTCAAGTAAACAGTGGCAGCTCGAGATAAATTTCTGGTGGGGAGGAAAATGAAAACCGCCAGCTTTAGCCTTCCCAGGCGAAAGGCTTACGGCACCTCAATACTCTAGTCGTTTTATGATCTGTGGAAATCCTAGCGAAATAAAATACGATTCGAGACTTCAATCAAAACTAGTTCGAACTTACTTCAAGTGGAATGAACCACTCACATAATCGTGGCAGGGGTTAGCGCTGGTTCACTAACCTTCCTGGTCGGTAGGAGATCTCTAGATAAAACGTAGGAGTCAAGGGCTTTTGTTCAATAGTAGTCGTAGCGCCAAGTTGCTCCAAACCTAAACTAAAGAACGCCCTATGATGGTCTGACTCTAGCTTTGAGATAACTGTCTCAAGCTCTGGCTGGTTACTAAGATGCATCAGTCTTTATACTGGTCTGGTGCTATGGCTCGCCAGAGGAAGTATTTCTTATTGGAGTTAATACCGGAAACTTTCTAATGATTGGTCTTGGGGGCTAGTGGACTGTTGAAATAATCTTTAACCTAACTAGCTACGAATCCTCTAGTCTAACATTATTGTTTCTATGTGATGATGACCAACCATTGTTTGAAGTTCTCTCTAATCTAAATGTTTTCCGGTCTGACTTGTATGGAGGCCACACAAGGTTTGATGACATCATGGGTTCATGTGTGTCATGACTGATGATGTCATTGATTCTTGACTAGTAGTTTATTTATCTAACTAGTCATTCATAAAATACTTTACTATAAGGCTAACAGTTGTAGCTACTTAATAGTCTACCCTGTTACACATTGAAAGAGTGTGTGTGATACATTAGAAATATGAAATGTTACAGGAGAACCTCTTGTCAGTCATAGTCACAAACAAAGATGAGAAATATATAGTCTGTGAGAGATTGACAAATGTCACAGGAGAGATGGGGGAAGAAAAGTTAACAATAAAGTATACAGAAAGAGAAAGAAAATATGTAACAACAAAAATACCAAATGTCAGCAAAATTACACAACATTTGATAACTTAGGAACTAAGACAAATGTGATCGGACAGAGAAGTTTCTAATAATTGGATCTTCAGCATGCAGAGAGCAGCTGTAGGAAGGTGAATGAAAGTTGACAGCCTCAAGTGCACGAAAGAAACTGGATGCAAGTAGGGTACAGTGGCAAATGGAAAGTGAGAACACCAGAAAATAAAATGCAAAACTGAGAAACATGTTCTTTGCTCCACAGTATCAAGTCCTGAAGTCTGTATAGGTGAGACTTCAAAGATACAGTCTACATTAGAAAGTATCTGGTTCTTTGTTGAAACCTACAAGGCAATAATTGTTCTGGAATCTCCAGGGTAAGAGAACGACCAAACGAACTATATTTTGAAAGTGTTGACAATTTGGGCATACAGGCCGATCTGACATCCTGCCCTTTGTCTTTCATTCTGAATCCTGATGCTCACTCATGCTGTCAAAACTGTAAACAGTTCATGGATAAGGGAACTAGAGAGAAGACAAGAAAAGATCAAAGATGACATGGAGAGAACTCGAGTTCAAAGGCACAGGACAAGAAGGTGTGGCATTAGTTTGTTGAAGGCCTAAATTCCTTGGAGAGCTGGAGGTTAAAGATGGTCTCTTGGTTATTGCTGGTGTACATTGTAATGTTGTCTTTGTGTACTCCACAGTTTGTTGAAGGCCTTTGTTCCTTGGAGAGCTGGAGGTTAAAGATGGTCTCTTGGTTATTGCTGGTGTACATTGTAATGTTGTCTTTGTGTACTCCACAGTTTGTTGAAGGCCTAAGTTCCTTGGAGAGCTGGAGGTTAAAGATGGTCTCTTGGTTATTGCTGGTGTACATTGTAATGTTGTCTTTGTGTCCTCCACAGTTTGTTGAAGGCCTTTGTTCCTTGGAGAGCTGAAGGTTAAAGATGGTCTCTTGGTTATTGCTGGTGTACATTGTAATGTTGTCTTTGTGTACTCCACAGTTTGTTGAAGGCCTTTGTTCCTTGGAGAGCTGGAGGTTAAAGATGGTCTCTTGGTTATTGCTGGTGTACATTGTAATGTTGTCTTTGTGTACTCCACAGTTTGTTGAAGGCCTAAGTTCCTTGGAGAGCTGGAGGTTAAAGATGGTCTCTTGGTTATTGCTGGTGTACATTGTAATGTTGTCTTTGTGTACTCCACAGTTTGTTGAAGGCCTTTGTTCCTTGGAGAGCTGAAGGTTAAAGATGGTCTCTTGGTTATTGCTGGTGTACATTGTAATGTTGTCTTTGTGTACTCCACAGTTTGTTGAAGGCCTTTGTTCCTTGGAGAGCTGGAGGTTAAAGATGGTCTCTTGGTTATTGCTGGTGTACATTGTAATGTTGTCTTTGTGTACTCCACAGTTTGTTGAAGGCCTTTGTTCCTTGGAGAGCTGAAGGTTAAAGATGGTCTCTTGGTTATTGCTGGTGTACATTGTAATGTTGTCTTTGTGTACTCCACAGTTTGTTGAAGGCCTTTGTTCCTTGGAGAGCTGGAGGTTAAAGATGGTCTCTTGGTTATTGCTGGTGTACATTGTAATGTTGTCTTTGTGTACTCCACAGTTTGTTGAAGGCCTTTGTTCCTTGGAGAGCTGAAGGTTAAAGATGGTCTCTTGGTTATTGCTGGTGTACATTGTAATGTTGTCTTTGTGTACTCCACAGTTTGTTGAAGGCCTTTGTTCCTTGGAGATCTGAAGGTTAAAGATGGTCTCTTGGTTATTGCTGGTGTACATTGTAATGTTGTCTTTGTGTACTCCACAGTTTGTTGAAGGCCTTTGTTCCTTGGAGAGCTGGAGGTTAAAGATGGTCTCTTGGTTATTGCTAGTGTACATTGTAATGTTGTCTTTGTGTACTCCACATTTGTTGAAGGCCTAAGTTCCTTGGGGAGCTGAAGGTTAAAGATGGTCTCTTGGTTATTGCTAGTGTACATTGTAATGTTGTCTTTGTGTACTCCACAGGATGGTGGGCAACATCTTGTAGTTATTGATGAAGCTAATGAACACGCCATTTCTGTGTGGGACATCACCCGAGATAAGCCACACAAGATTACGGAGACAAAGGTAAATACCAAAAGATAGAGAGATAGATAAACAGCCATATATACAAGCACATAATCACTCACTTCATTACAAAAATGAAATACTGTTGATTACAAACAAATGATGATAGAGTTGTAAAAGGAAGCCGCTGTTGTCACCCTAGTTTGTCCCTTGTCACTATGGTTTGCCTCTTGTTATGCTAGTTTGCCCTTTGTCACTCTGGTTTGTCCCTTGTCACTGGTTTGTCCCTTGTCATTCTAGTTTGTCCCTTGTCATTCTAGTTTGTCCCGTGTCACTCTGGTGTGCTCTTTATCACACTGGTTTGCCTCTTGTTACTCTGGTTTGCCCCTTGACATGCTGGTTTGCCCCTTGTCACTCTAGTTTGCCCCTTGTCACTCTGTTTTGCCCTTTGTTATACTGGTTTGCACTTGTCACTCTAGTTTGTCCCTTGTCACTCTGGTTTGCCCTTTGTTACACTGGTTTGCACCTTGTCACTCTGGTTTGCCCCTTGTCACTAGTTTTCCCCCTTGTCACAGTGGTTTATCCCTTGTCACTGGTTTGTCCCTTGTCACTCTAGTTTGCCCTTTGTCACTTTGATTTGTCACTCTGGTTTGTCCCTTGTCACTATGATTTGTCACTTATCAATCTTATTTGTCACTTGTCACTCTGATTTATCCCTTATCCTTCTAGTTTGTCCGTTGTCACTCAGATTTGTCCCTTGTCCTTCTAGTTTGTCCATTGTCACTCTGATTTGTCCCTTGTCACACTAGTTTGTCCCTTGTTACTTTGGTTTGTCCCTTGCTACTCTGGTTTGTCCCTTGTTACTCTGGTTTGTCTGTTGTCACTCTGATTTGTCCTTTGTCACACTAGTTTGTCCCTTGTTACTCTGGTTTGTCCCTTTCTACTCTGGTTTGTCCCTTGTTACTCTGGTTTGCCCCTTGTCACTCTGGTTTGCTCCTTGTCACTCTGATTTGTCACTCTGGTTTGTCCCTTGTCACTGATTTGTTACTTGTCAATCTGATTTATCCCTTGTCCTTCTAGTTTGTCCGTTGTCACTCAGATTTGTCCCTTGTTCTTCTAGTTTGTCCATTGTCACTCTGATTTGTCCCTTGTCACACTAGTTTGTCCCTTGTTACTTTGGTTTGTCCCATGTTACTCTGATTTGTCACTTGTTACTCTGATTTGTCACTTGTTACTCTGGTTTGTCCCTTGTTACTTTGGTTTGTCCCTTGTTACTTTGGTTTGTCCCTTGTTATTCTGGTTTGCCCCTTGTTACTCTCGTGTGTCCCTTGTTACTCTGGTTTGTCCCTTGTTACTCTGGTTTGTCCCTTGTTACTCTGGTTTGTCCGTGACAAAGAATTTGTGGTCATAACTAGGGCCATTTATTTGTTCTTTGTTTTAGTCAGGTGTGCACTATTTTTGTTAACCTAATAATTTATCTTGGTCTTTTCATATTGCTAAATATTATGTGTGTGTGTAGTGGATGGATGGGTGGGAGAGCATGTTTCAGAGAGAGAGAGAGATACTGAAATGTAATTTTATTATTACAAACAATCTCCACAAGTATGCTAAGTCCAAATCTCATGTTTTCTCTGATGTGGGGGGTGGGGTGGGGGTGGGGAGGGGGGTGGGGGGAGAGAGAGAGAGAGAGGGGGGGAGAGAGAATGAAAAGCTAAAAGACCAAAACATTTGTTATACAAGGCACTTTTTACTTTTCAAGTTCATGGAATGATATCCTGAAAGGTAAACACATTTGCTACACAAGGCACATTTTACTTTACAAGTTTGTTGAATTATATTCTGCAAGGTAAACACATTTGTTATACGAGGCACTTTTTCCTATACATGTTCATTGAATTATATCCTGAAAGGTCAACCCATTTATTATATGAGGCACTTTTAACTGTACAAGTTTGTTGAATGATATCCTGAAAGATCAACCCTTTACTTGCTCAAAGCATTGTGTCCCCTTCCTGTCTTTTTTTGCCACATTCAGCGAATGATGTACTGAAGGACCAACATCATTTTTATGCAATTATATTTCTGTACCAGTTCAGTGAATGTATACGCTGCTTAGACAGTGCAGACTTCGCTGGCTTGGCCATGTTCGCCGCATGGAAGATGGTCGCATCCCAAAAGATATCTTCTACGGACAATTAGCAGATGGCAAGAGAACAGTTGGGCGACCACAGCTGAGGTTCAAAGATGTGTGCAAGAGAAATATGAGGGCACTGGACATGGATCCAGCAACATGGGAGGATGAAGCTGCCGATCGCACTAAGTGGCGATGCTATTTACGGCACCACCTCAGATTGGGCGAAGAGAGGCTCACACAAGAAGCAGAGGTGAGGAGAAAACGTCGAAAGGAGCACCAGGAAAATAAGCAGTTGAGGGCTGTCACCTCAGTGGCGCATTCCCATAGTCAGTTATGACTGAAGGGGCTATTATTATTATTATTATTATTATTATCAGTGAATGTCACTTGATTCCCTCACAGAGTTCCACAGAGCCAGTTCTGGCAGTTGAGTACCACCCGCTGGAGAAGAACCAGATTGTCAGCTGTGGCAAGAATCAGATCACTTTCTGGACATTTGAGGGTGGATCTCTGGCCAAGAAACAAGGCATTTTTGATGTAAGTATCCACTTGCTTCACCATGAGTTAAAAGTTAGGAGTCATATTCACTGAACTACAGGTGTTGTTTTGACATTTCAGTATGTAAGTTTTTGTGGGTTATTGTAGAGCTTTGGGATATTAGTGTGTCTCACTTTTGGGGGTTACAGTTTGAGATTTTGGATACTAGTATCTCAGTTTGACTGGTTGACTGATGTAAGATTTTGGATATTAGTATCTCAGTTTGACTGGTTGACTGATGTGAGATTTTGGATACTAGTATCTCAGTTTGACTGATTGACTGATGTAAGATTTTGGATACTAGTATCTCAGTTTGACTGATTGACTGATGTAAGATTTTGGATACTAGTATCTCAGTTTGACTGGTTGACTGATGTGAGATTTTGGATACTAGTATCTCAGTTTGACTGGTTGACTGATGTGAGATTTTGGATACTAGTATCTCAGTTTGACTGATTGACTGATGTGAGATTTTGGATACTAGTATCTCAGTTTGACTGATTGACTGATGTGAGATTTTGGATACTAGTATCTCAGTTTGACTGATTGACTGATGTGAGATTTTGGATACTAGTATCTCAGTTTGACTAATTGACTGATTTGAGATTTTGGATACTAGTATCTCAGTTTGACTGATTGACTGATGTGAGATTTTGGATACTAGTATCTCAGTTTGACTGGTTGACTGATGTGAGATTTCAGATACTAGTATCTCAGTTTGACTGGTTGACTGATGTGAGATTTCGGATACTTGTCATGAAATATTCTAATCCACATATATAAATTATTAGGTAAATATGAAGCCTAACAAATAAAATTAATAAAGAGAAGAGCAATGGTAAAATGACAGTGCTGTCACAAAGAATGTACTCGAAATCCCCCTTGTTTTCTGCTTCGTCTGCAAATTGTAACGCTTTCACGTTGATATAAAAGCTTACTGTATTATACCCGCTTTCTTCAATGAAACGTGTGCTGTATTTCTTGGAAAAACATTAAGAGGCAGACTGCGTAATGACCTAAATTTTAAATTCCATTCATGTCTTTTTCTACATTACGTTACCAAAACGAACGAACAGATGGACAAAAGGATAGCGAGAAGGGAGAGGCAGAAAGCCGAACATTAAACACGCGTCGCGCGATACACAATTACTACTATCACGCGTGTTAGGCTACAAGCACTAACTTTTTTTCAGACGGACAGTGATAAAATACACTACCCTTTCCCAGAGTTAGGTTTATAAATCATAACAAACTCTTATTAGAACAGACAACATTAGATGGGTTTACGTTTGAACACATAACAGTACCCAGACAGCACATCTTCGAAACAGGAGGTAGAAGAAATTGCATATTTTGAACGCAGCCACGTAGCTCCTTTAAATTAGTATTTTTGGGTTCCTTAGGGCTTGCTGACAAAGAATATGTAAAACGTTACGCAAATAGTCCAGGAATTAATAAATTATACCCAAAATAAAATATTGGGGGTGCCTGACAGCATAAAATCATTTCTGCTCATAAGATTTTTTTTTAACGTGTTTGAAAAAAATTTACGTTACAGAAATAGCCTACCATGTAAACTTCAAATTGATTGGAGCGCAACAAATGAAAGCCTAACCACGATTGGTCGGGCTATAAATACTATCTTGGTTGTTAGGGGAGACGGGAAAAGATAACATTTTTTCAAACACTTGTCGAAACGTGGCTCATTGGCCAGTCTCGCTGATATACACACTTGGGAGCGTTAGTTCGAAACCACTTGTTTAAATACACTTGATAAAGCATCAGTGCGTTGAAGCCAGCTTATATTTGGCTCAATAAAAGCCTGGAAGATAAGCAGATGGAAATTTGTGCCAGTTTGTGCCAGAATTCATTGCTAATCAACGTATCTGTGTGTATTCGTATGAATTGTGGTAAGCTTGAACCATTTAATATCTTTTAATGAAAATTGAATGTGAATTGTTGATTTATGCCTGTATATATATGTGTAGTTCAGTGGCAAACGTGAGGTAAAGCCTAAAATGCTCCAGCCTGAACAGAGGGTGTCGGAGAGAAGTAAAACGGCATGGAATGGCCAAACAGTACACTGACACCTGGATGATTGACTAGAAAGAAATAATGCTGGAAGTGCAGAGGCGTAGTAACCATTAAGAAGGGTAATACTGGAATAAAGTATTTCAAATGAAGCTGACTGTTGGCCTAACGCTCTGAACGCAATGTTTGTGCTGTATTGTGATCAGTGTAAAAGAGAATATAAATTAGTTATGAAGTAGAAGGTACATCCTTCTTGATTTCAGGGACAGTGGTCTTGATGGTACTGAGCAGCATCTGGTCAGAGATTTGCTGAATCCAGAGTCGGACAGCATACTCCTTGGTCTTTTTAGCTATCAGTGAGGTGTCTCCTGAACCCAGAGGAGAATTCGAGCAGAGGAGTCCTTTCCTGCCGCCATCACGACAGATAAGCGAATTGGCCAGCTGAGCTCAACATTATGTCCCCTCATCTTGAACTGACTTTTTAAAATTAACATTAAGAGGGGAATTTACTTGTCTTAAAATCAGGAACTGTGAACATCTCCAATACTGGTCCCTAAAGACAAACTATTGAAGTCATGATGACAAATACCAACAGAGCTTGAACAAAACAAAACCAGTATTACCTCATTTTACTACTACACAACTGACACACATAGAACATTTGTAATAATATATGTCACTACAATATTCATATTAAATACATTCTGTACATAACTTGTAATTTAAATTGATTGTGATTCCTGGTTCCCTTGTAGTTGAATCAGGACACATATTCATTCATGCCAGTAATGAATACATATTGTTATTCGAAAGTTTATCAGTGACTCTTTTAAGATATCTTTGTAGAGTGTTATATGTATGTGAGTGTCACAGTGTTGTCAAGAGTAGTGGGTTAAATTAAATTGTTTATCTGTCTGTTGTTGTGACTTACACTTCACCATACTCATACCCTAGACACATAACGTAGCATCACACTATTCCAGAATAATTCTGACTGAGATATATAGATATGTGGTAGCAAGTAAGGTTATCTATAATACACTACTCTTAATAGATATAGATACCTTCACAGCTGATCTCAGTCAGTACACTAAGTTCCCTATAAGTATTTATAACATCCCACTTCACCACATATATTGGGGTCTCGCTCTTGGGATTTTGAATCTTTCCCTATTAAAAATATTGGGGGTAATTCACTTCAGGGAATATAAGAATTAAAAGGTATCCTTGGGTGGAATTAAATAAGGTTGACTCACGGTGCCTGTGTTGTCCATTAGAGATTGAATTGTTGGTTAGACATTATATAAAGTTACCTGATAGACAATGGCGGACCTGGCCAAATTTCGATCTGCTGCGGTTCAGACTGCAAAAGAGTTAGGATTAGATGGGCAAGTTATGGTTGCCTATGTTACTACGGAATGTGACAAATTTATTGAACGCGAAGAAAGAAGGTTTGAAGCCGAAAGAAAGTTAGAGGCTGACAGGGAAATTAAGAGGTTGCAGATTGAGGCTGAGGCTAAGAAATTGGAGGCAGAAAGAGAAGACAAAAGATTAGCTGCAGAAAGAGAAGCCGAGGAAAGAAGACAGGCTGCAGAAAGAGAAGAGAAGAGATTAGCTGCAGAGAGGGAAGCAGAAAAGGAGGAGAAGAGATTACAAAGGGAACATGAGTTACGACTAAGGGAGTTTGAGTTTCAAGGCCATGCTCCTGAAAATGGTGCCAGTCCCTTTGCCTCTGATGCTACAGTTACTCAAGGAGCCTCAACCTCAGCTATGAACTTTCATTTAGATCATTTTGTTGAGAAAGACGATGATATTGAGAGCTATATAAATAGGTACGAACTATTAGCTACCACGTATGGGTTAGAGAGAGAAAGGTGGAGCTTAAAGTTATCTCAGGGACTTCGTGGGGCAGCTTATGAAGTTTTTGCAAAAATGAGCAGAGGTGATCAGGAAAATTATGACATGCTAAAGCAGGCTCTTTTGTTAAGGTATGAAAAGAATGCAGAGTTTTACAGGAAAAAATTTAGGAATGCTAAACTACTGTCAGGTGAAACCTATCACCAGTTCTCTGCACGAATAGAGACATACTTGGAGAAATGGACTTCTCTGGGAAAACCCAAGATCTTAAGGAAATGGTCCTTATAGAGCAACTAAGAGAGTCCATGGCTCCAGACCTGAGAAAGTTTCTCATGGAACAAGGTGCAGAGAGGCTGGGTGAGTTGCTAAATGTTGCTGAAAGGTATCAAGCAGCTCAAGCAGAGGTAACAGGTAATAAAAAGAAACAGGTGGATAACTTTAGGGCACCACAGAACTTTAATAAATTTGATCCTAGGGATCAAAATAAAGGTAAGCACCAATTTGATAGGCCACGGTATGACAATAAAAATAAATTCCCACAATTCGATGAAAGGAAATATGATGAAAGAAAATCTTTCAACCAAGGAAAAAGGTGGTGTAAGAATTGTCAGATGGACAATCATGACACTGACCGTTGCAGAAGGAAACCTGTGTATATGGCAACCCTTCAGGTCAGGTCGACCTCAAGACAGGAGGAGGATATTATGTTGGATACCTCTCCAGAAGAGATGAGGAAGGCACAGGCTGGGGATAAAACACTCAAGCCTTGTTACAGAAAATTGTCAACTTGTCATACAACTCCAGGCAAGGGAGATTTTTACATGAAAAACAAGTTGATGTATAGGAAGGCCGGAACTAGATCCCATGGTCACGGACAGCTGGTTCTTCCAAAGAGATATAGGACAGAATTAATAAGGAGCCTACATGTGAAACCAGATGGGGACCATGAGAAGATAGGTACCATCATTCAAAAGGTGGCTCACAATTATTATTGGCCCAAAGCAAGATGGGACATTGAAAATTTTGTAGAAAGGTGTAGCATAGCACATGAGGGAACACCCACAAGTGGGAACATGGATCAGGACCTGGACACGCCATGGGGCAAAATCAGGCCTAACAATAAAAGGAAAAATAGATTTGATAAAGTGGACCAAATGGAATGGGAAGCCCCTTTTCACGGACAAGCTTCACTTAACTGTGTTACAATGGCCACTATGCGGAGAGTGCAAACAGATGTCTTACCCCAGGATAAGCCGAAAATCCCTCAATCGGACTTAAACAAACTGGAGGAAGAGGATGTAGAGAGGAAATCTCTCATCAAGAATTTTAAGAGGGGAGAAAGCCCCAAAAGAAAAATTGGTAGCGGTCGTTTTGTGAATGAAAATTCTGGGAGGAAAAATCATCACTATAAAGCTTCAAGTGGAAGAGACCATACCGGTGCATGGACAAATAGGTCCACACAATTAAAGGTCCATATGTAGCTTTGTTAAGAACGTGGACTGATGAAAAGGCAGAGGAAAACATTACATCTTCATACCAATATGTGAATGAGCTGACCACTCGGTTAAAAACTGGCTGGAAACTTGCCAATGAAAATTTGAAACAAGCCAGGAAGAAACATGCTGCCTATTATAACAGGAAGGCGAAAGACAGAAATTTGGCTGTGGGAGAGAAGGTACTGCTTCTTTTGCCTGGGAGTCAGAATAAGTTACAAATTGGATGGCAGGGTCCATATACAGTTTTAGAGAAAGTGTCTAGAACAAATTATAAGATAGATAAGAAGGGGAAAGAAAAAAATCTATCATGTGAATCTCCTGAAGAAATATTTGGAAAGAGAACATCAGGAAGAGACACACTTGTTGACCTTGTCCATCGCCATGGAGATGAAAAAGGAACCACTTTCATCATTTGAATATCCATTACACCCCTGTGAGACAGCAGCACAGGTGAAAATCAGTACACATTTAACGAAAACTCAGAAAGAGAGAGTGCAACAGGTTCTAAATAATCATGCAGAGGTGTTAACAGACCGACCAGGCATACAAACCTATTGGAATATGATATGAAACTCATAGACTCCACACCTGTCTGTATGAAACCATATTCGATTCCGTTTGCTAAGGAAAAAGCTTTGAAGGAAGAGATAGACTATCTGTTGAAGGAAGGAATTATTTCGCACAGTGAGTCTTCGTATAGTTCCGGTGTTGTACTTTTAAGGAAGCCCTCTGGAGAACATAGACTCTGTATAGATTACAGGAGACTGAATGCTATTACAGAAGGACAGGTGGATCCATTGCCGGATACAAATCAGCTGTTTGCCAGGCTAAATAAAGCTAAATATTTCTCAAAAGTGGATCTGAGTAAAGGATACTATCAGATTCCAGTAAAGCCTGAGGTTAGACCATACCTAGCTTTTAGTACCTCAGAAGGACACTATGAGTTTAATAGATTGCCATTTGGATTGAAGAATGCGCCTAGTGTCTTCTCTAGAATGATGAGAAAATTATTGGATCCTCTGAATAATCCCTGTATAACAAATTTATGGATGATATCCTTATAGCAACAGAAACATTTGAGGAACACATTGACTCTCTGAACATGCTGTTTGATCGACTTAGGGAGGCAAATTTAACAGCCCGACCAACCAAATGTTGCGTTGGATGTAAAGAATTGGAATTTTTGGGACACACAGTTTATCAGGGAAACATGACCCCTGACCCAAAGAATTTAGAGAAACTACAGAAAGCCCCGAGACCACAAACCAAGAAGGACGTGAGATCCTTTGTCTCATTATGTGGTTTCTACCAGAAGTATATCAAAAACTTTAATTCCATATGTGCACCTTTAACGGAATTGACACGTAAAGGACTTCCAGATCGCATTACATGGACACCACAATGTGAAATGACTTACCAAGAATTGAAGGAAAAGCTCACAAGTAAACCCATTTTGAAATTACCTGACTTAAGTCAAGAATTCATAGTAAGGACGGATGCAAGTAATATTGGGTTAGGTGCAACTTTACTACAGAAATCAGATGCATTGGATGGGGAATTAAGCCCAGTGGCATATGCTAGCAGAAAGTTGAATAAAGCTGAAATCAACTACTCAACTAGCGAAAAAGAATGTCTTGCAGTAATATGGGCAATAAAGAAATTCAATATTTATCTATATGGGAAGGCATTTAAGTTGCAAACTGACCACAAACCTTTATCGTTCTTAGCACAGGCTAAGCATGAGAACTCTAGGTTACTCCGATGGTCTTTGCTTCTGGCTCCATATAATTTTAGCATTGAATATATATCTGGAAAAACCAATCTGGGAGCGGATTTTTTAAGCCGCCATCCGTGTGATGAGAATCACCGTAAACCCCAGAAATAATAATAAATTTCTCTATGTGTATATAGAATAAAGGACTGACATATAATGTCTGTTTTAAGAGGGGAGGTGTCATGAAATATTCTAATCCACATATATAAATTATTAGGTAAATATGAAGCCTAACAAATAAAATTAATAAAGAGAAGAGCAATGGTAAAATGACAGTGCTGTCACAAAGAATGTACTCGAAATCCCCCTTGTTTTCTGCTTCGTCTGCAAATTGTAACGCTTTCACGTTGATATAAAAGCTTACTGTATTATACCCGCTTTCTTCAATGAAACGTGTGCTGTATTTCTTGGAAAAACATTAAGAGGCAGACTGCGTAATGACCTAAATTTTAAATTCCATTCATGTCTTTTTCTACATTACGTTACCAAAACGAACGAACAGATGGACAAAAGGATAGCGAGAAGGGAGAGGCAGAAAGCCGAACATTAAACACGCGTCGCGCGATACACAATTACTACTATCACGCGTGTTAGGCTACAAGCACTAACTTTTTTTCAGACGGACAGTGATAAAATACACTACCCTTTCCCAGAGTTAGGTTTATAAATCATAACAAACTCTTATTAGAACAGACAACATTAGATGGGTTTACGTTTGAACACATAACAGTACCCAGACAGCACATCTTCGAAACAGGAGGTAGAAGAAATTGCATATTTTGAACGCAGCCACGTAGCTCCTTTAAATTAGTATTTTTGGGTTCCTTAGGGCTTGCTGACAAATAATATGTAAAACGTTACGCAAATAGTCCAGGAATTAATAAATTATACCCAAAATAAAATATTGGGGGTGCCTGACAGCATAAAATCATTTCTGCTCATAAGATTTTTTTTTAACGTGTTTGAAAAAAATTTACGTTACAGAAATAGCCTACCATGTAAACTTCAAATTGATTGGAGCGCAACAAATGAAAGCCTAACCACGATTGGTCGGGCTATAAATACTATCTTGGTTGTTAGGGGAGACGGGAAAAGATAACATTTTTTTCAAACACTTGTCGAAACGTGGCTCATTGGCCAGTCTCGCTGATATACACACTTGGGAGCGTTAGTTCGAAACCACTTGTTTAAATACACTTGATAAAGCATCAGTGCGTTGAAGCCAGCTTATATTTGGCTCAATAAAAGCCTGGAAGATAAGCAGATGGAAATTTGTGCCAGTTTGTGCCAGAATTCATTGCTAATCAACGTATCTGTGTGTATTCGTATGAATTGTGGTAAGCTTGAACCATTTAATATCTTTTAATGAAAATTGAATGTGAATTGTTGATTTATGCCTGTATATATATGTGTAGTTCAGTGGCAAACGTGAGGTAAAGCCTAAAATGCTCCAGCCTGAACAGAGGGTGTCGGAGAGAAGTAAAACGGCATGGAATGGCCAAACAGTACACTGACACCTGGATGATTGACTAGAAAGAAATAATGCTGGAAGTGCAGAGGCGTAGTAACCATTAAGAAGGGTAATACTGGAATAAAGTATTTCAAATGAAGCTGACTGTTGGCCTAACGCTCTGAACGCAATGTTTGTGCTGTATTGTGATCAGTGTAAAAGAGAATATAAATTAGTTATGAAGTAGAAGGTACATCCTTCTTGATTTCAGGGACAGTGGTCTTGATGGTACTGAGCAGCATCTGGTCAGAGATTTGCTGAATCCAGAGTCGGACAGCATACTCCTTGGTCTTTTTAGCTATCAGTGAGGTGTCTCCTGAACCCAGAGGAGAATTCGAGCAGAGGAGTCCTTTCCTGCCGCCATCACGCCAGATAAGCGAATTGGCCAGCTGAGCTCAACATTATGTCCCCTCATCTTGAACTGACTTTTTAAAATTAACATTAAGAGGGGAATTTACTTGTCTTAAAATCAGGAACTGTGAACATCTCCAATACTGGTCCCTAAAGACAAACTATTGAAGTCATGATGACAAATACCAACAGAGCTTGAACAAAACAAAACCAGTATTACCTCATTTTACTACTACACAACTGACACACATAGAACATTTGTAATAATATATGTCACTACAATATTCATATTAAATACATTCTGTACATAACTTGTAATTTAAATTGATTGTGATTCCTGGTTCCCTTGTAGTTGAATCAGGACACATATTCATTCATGCCAGTAATGAATACATATTGTTATTCGAAAGTTTATCAATGACTCTTTTAAGATATCTTTGTAGAGTGTTATATGTATGTGAGTGTCACAGTGTTGTCAAGAGTAGTGGGTTAAATTAAATTGTTTATCTGTCTGTTGTTGTGACTTACACTTCACCATACTCATACCCTAGACACATAACGTAGCATCACACTATTCCAGAATAATTCTGACTGAGATATATAGATATGTGGTAGCAAGTAAGGTTATCTATAATACACTACTCTTAATACAAGTATCTCAGTTTTACTCGTTGAGATTTTGGATAATAGTATCTCTTTTTGATTGGTTAAGGTTTTGGAGACCAGTCTGTCAGTTTTAGTTTGTTATTGGTAGAGGTTTGAGTTAACTGGTATCTCAGTTATACTGGGTTACTGTTTGAGGTTTGAACTGCCAGTGGGTTACTGGTAGAGGTTTTGGATACTAGTTTCTCAGTTTTACTGTTTGGATTTTGAGTAATCATGGAGGTTTGAGATATTACTATCTCTATTTTATGGGGTAACTAGTTTGTGATACTAATATCTTAATTTTACATGCTTACTTGCAGAGTTTGGGATACTAATATCTTAATTTCAAATGTCTACTTGCAGAGTTTGTGATACTAATACCTTAATTTTACATGTCTACTTGCAGAGTTTGTGATACTAATACCTTAATTTTACATGTCTACTTGCAGAGTTTGTGATACTAATACCTTAATTTTACATGTCTACTTGCAGAGTTTGTGATACTAATACCTTAATTTTACATGTCTACTTGCAGAGTTTGTGATACTAATACCTTAATTTTACATGTCTACTTGCAGAGTTTGTGATACTAATACCGTAATTTTACATGACTATTTGCAGAGTTTGGGTTACAGTGTCTCAATTTACTTAGGTTACTGGTAGAGATTTGTGATACTAGTTCCTCATTTATTGGCTTTACTAGTTGATGTTTAGTATTTCATTCATAAACCCCCGCTCCCTGAGCATAGGCCTTCAACAAACACATGCCAAGTCCTCCTGTCATGTGCCATCATCTCAAGTTCTTTCCATGTTCTCCTCATCATTTTCACCTCTGTTTCCAGCTCTCTTCTCCATGTGCTTCTTGGTCTACCTTTGCCTCTCTTTCCCTGGGGGTTCCAGAACAAGGACTGCCTTGTAATGCTATCAACAGGTTTCCTCAGTGTGTGTCCTATCCATCGCCATCGTCTTCATCTCATCTCTTGTTCCACTAGCACTTGTCTGGTTCTTGTCATCAGTTCCACATTGGTATCCTTGTCATACCATTTTAATCCCTCTATTCTACGCAAGCACCCATTTATGAAAGTCTGTAGCTTTTTGGTTGTTGTCTTTGTTGTTCTCCATGTTTCAGAGCCATATAATAGTACTGACTTCACATTTGAGTTGAAGATTTTTATTTTTGTCTAAATTGCTGCCAAGATATGTGTACGATTCTACATTTTGTAGTGGTATTTCTTCAAGTTCAACCCTGTTATCATTACCTGCATTTATTCTCATTATTTTTGTCTTTTCCCTGTGTATTTTCAGACCCAATTGCTGTGACCTCTTGCTGTTTTCAATTTGTCCTGCATTTGATTACAGTTATGGGACAGAAGAGCCAAGTCATCAGCAAAATCCAGATCATTCAACTGCTTAGTCAGAGTCCACTGGATTCCATTTCTGTTGTGTGTCATCGATGTTCTCATAACCCAGTCTATTGCTAGTAAGAAAAGAAATGGAGACAAGAGGCATCCCTGTTGCACTCCTGTTCTTATCCCAAAAGGTTCTGTAAGCTGTCCTTCATGAAGAACTCTGCATGTCATGTCTTCATATGTTTTCTTTATCAAATTAATGATCTTCAGGGGAACTCCTGTAGCGTTGGGCAGAGCAACCTAACCTTTGAGGTGAAGACAGGAGTAAAAACAACTTGGCGGAGGACTGTGGAGGCTGAGATGCAAAGAATGAACCAGAGTTTTGGCACTGTACGAAGGATGGCCACCGACCAAGCAAAGTGGAATCAATTTGTTGTTGCCCTACAAGACGCCACCAGGCGTGATGGCCACTGACTGCTTTGATGGTCGGCAGCTAAGGATCAAAGAAGAAGAAGGGGAACTCCATAATGCCTCATCAATTTCCAAAGTGATTCTCTGTCTACACTGTCAAATGCCTTTTCGTAGTCCACAAATCCGATGTATAGTGGTGAATTCCATTCCAGACTTTGTTCAACTGTTATTCTCAAAGTGGCTATCTGGTCTGTACGGGATCTGTTTTATCGAAAACCTGCTTGTTCATCTCTCAGATTCTTGTCTGTGGACTCTTTTTAATCTCTCGAGGATAATCCTGTTTAATACTTTTCCTGGCACTGATAGTAACATTATTCCTCTATAATTTGTGTACTCTTGTAAATTTCCCTTCTTAGGCAACTTAACCAGATATCCTTCCTTCCATTCTGCTGGTATCTCTTCCCTTTCCCAGATTTTACCAAGTAATTTATATAACATCTCTGTAGCTGTATCGATATCGGCTTTGATGGCCTCTGCTGGAATGCCATCTGGCCCAGCTGCTTTTCCATCTCTTAGAAGCTTTATGGCTTTCTTTATTTCATCCTTCTTTGGTCTTTCACCGTTAATTTGTAGCTCTTCTTCTGCTGGCTGGATTTGCTGTCTCACTCTGGGGAGGTTTTGTGGATCTGGTCTATTGAGAAGGTCCTGTTATTTGTCAGCCTCACCGAGTACAGGTTAGCTTTGCATATATGAGGCTTATTATCTGTCTGTGTTGTTTTTTTTGTTTTTGTTACTGAACTTTTCTCTACTTGCCAGAGATATGATAAACCAAAGTATGTGTTGTGCCTGGCCTTCACTGACAGTGGGGACATCTTGTCTGGGGACTCTAACGGGAACATCTTAGTCTGGGGTAAAGGTGAGTGGACTAATGAATGTTATACATGTACATCATCATTTTCTACTACAGCTGGTCCCCTTGCAGGAAGCCTGCGTCAAGAAGTCACATGATGTTGCAGCAGTGGTTTCTGTGGCTATTTGTGTTACACAATGAGGTTGTCAGCCTCAATCACAACCTCATATTAGACAACCTATCTGGCAACCCTGAGTGTGCAGTAGTTCTATTCTGTCTATGTCCCTTCAGAGATCCTCGGGAACGACACAGGACAACACAATACTTCGTCACATACAATAGGGTCGGAGGTGACAGGTAAACTACAGTAGAGTCGGAGGAACGAACGACAGAATGGTTATTGGGCTGGCCCTTCCTCTCTCTCTCATCATGTATCAAATTTAAGGGGGGGGGGGAAATTATTAATTAAAATAGATTAACAAAAATTAATACCTTAAAAAAAAAAAAAAAAAAAAACAAAAAAAAAAACTAACAAACACAATCAAAACAATTCATACAGTAAATAAGACATAATTAGAAACGTAATCAGATAATGGTGGCATATAATAAGAACTCGTGACAATTTGGAAATCTGCTGAAATAGCTGGGACTTCATGTGTTGTCAGCGCATGCGAAAAATGTTCCCACAGGTGAGCAACTTTGAGTCCCAAGCAGATACTGCCACAGGGAGTGAATTGTTGACGCCTCCACTACACGAGATCCAGTTTTATGACCTATGCTCCTTAGGGAGGTAAAGGGTATTGACTGAAAGATGAGAATCATGCATATAGGCCCGTCTTGCATTTATCCCTTCCTCTTACTCATCTTTTATTGCTAGGTATCCAGACATTCTCCAGCATACTTAAGGTATTAGTTCAGAGGCGATGCAACATTATAAGTAGTATAAAAGCATACATTACAGTATCTGATTACAATTAAGAAGTAAGGTATATTAAAATGAAAAACTAGATCATCAGACCCTCCATACAGTGTATTAGATAATAATAATTCGAAACATAATCCCTTAGGGCGGCATATAATCCGCACTCATAATGTATTTGAACAGTCTACGATTATATGAGTAGGGACTGTGCATGTTTTTCAGGTCATGTGGAAGATTGTTCCAAAGATGAGCAGCTGAGTAAGCCAAGCTCTTCTTGTACAAATCTAGCCTCGGCTTGGGTAAATCTAACTGGTTTTAGCGCTGACTACGTTTTTCATTGAATTTGAAAAGTGGCCACAGATACGTTGGAGCATTATGTGACAAGATTTTGTGAGCGAATTTAGCTTTGTTAAATAGGAAGCGCTTTCTAAGGGGTAATATTTTAAGATAGTTATATAGATCTATACAATGTGTTTGGTGTTTATCAGCAACTAGGCGCACTGCACGTTTTGAAGTGAATGAAGCCTTTTTGTGTTGGATATGGAACAACCATCCCAGATTGTGGAACAATAGTCTAGGTATGTTTGTATGTGAGATGTGTAGAACATTTTCCTTGCCCCCTCATCCAGGAAGTGTTTGATTTTGGCTAATTGGTAAACTTTTTGTGCCGTTAGCAAGAGATAGAACAGTAGGCATATTATTTTCCATCTTCTTCTTCCTCGTTGTTCTTGTTAACTACACCTAAAGGGTATGAGACTTCCATGCAGCTTGAAGCTCCATATAGTTCTTGGAGAGAATCTCTGATGAGACGAAGAAAAGAATTGGCCTACTGGTAAGTGGCAACTAATATGAGGTTGTTCATGAGACCGGCAACCTCATCGTATAAAATAAATTGCTATAAAAACCAACACTATACGAGCCACATGAATGTTTTAGTGCAGGCTTTCTACAAGAGAACCATCTACAGTAGTAGCCCCATGCTCCGTAAGGAATGACGAGGGATAGAGAGGATTGAATGAAAAAAAAAGTTAAAATAAAACAAAAGTAAGGTAGGGTAGGATAATTCATAGGTCAAGACAGTCCTATTGTGTGGCTGTGAAACATGGAGAGGAACTAAAATGTCAACCAGGCAGATACACACTTTCATAAATGAATGCTTGCTCAGAATAAAAGGATTAAAATGGTCTGACAATATCACTAATGTGAAACTGAAGACAAGAGCCAGACAGATACAAGTTGAACAAGATATGAGGAGAAAATGCTGGCGTTGGATAGGACACATGCTGAGAAGACCAGTTGAAAGCTTTACAGAAGAGTCCTTTCCCAGAGTCCTTATGGTAAGAAAAAAAGAGGGATACAAAAAAACATGTGGAGAAGGGAATTACACATGGTCATGAAGGGGATAAAGAAGATTTAGAAAGTCTTTGAACAGATGGCACCAGACAAGAAGATTTGGCTTACATTTGTTGAAGGCCTTTCTCCACTTTTGAGTTTAACAGGTAATGGATAAATTAAGGGAGTTTAACAGGTAATGGATAAATTAAGGGAGTTTAACAGGTAATGGATAAATTAAGGGAGTTTAACAGGTAATGGATAAATTAAGGGAGTTTAACAGGTAATGGATAAATTAAGGAATGGAGAAAAGTCAATAGTGTCAATGTCTGTACACAACTGATACCACAGTTTGAACATGGAAGACAGAAATGTTATGTTTTTATTTGTAGGCAGCAACAGAATTGTGAATGGCATGATGGCAGCTCATGAAGGTGGTGTGTTCTCCCTTTGCACCTTGAAGGATGGTACATTTCTTTCTGGTGGAGGGAAAGATAGAAAGATTATACAGTGGGATGGTGGCTACAAGAAAACTGGCCAGGAAACAGAAGTGAGTGCTGGCTTGAGCTATATAAAATATTTGTAAATTCTTTCATCTCCTGTCACACGGTCTTTGAAAAGCTGAGAATATAAGTCCTTGATCTCCTTTCATTTCACACCATCATTGTTTTCCTTATTTGCTCCCTTTGAAGCATGGAGCTGCCAATGTAGCTGAACCCTTACAGGAAGCCTACACAAAACATTCACATGTTCTTGCAGCGGTGGTATCTGTAGCATTTTGTTTGACATGATGAGGTTGCCAGCCCTATACACAACCTCATATTAGTCACCTTTTACGACATGACAGTGGATGTCCTATTCTGTTTGTGTCTTGTCTTAGAGCGACAGGAACCACTAGGGTTAGGCATTAATGTAGTCACTGATAGGTACAGCATTTATACAAGGATTGTGCTTTTAATATGTAATCAGGACATTAACTGAAGCAGTCCTCTTTGTTTGGGCTTGGATCCCTGGCTCTTAGCCTCCCATACATGCTGTGGCAGTCGATCTTCTCCCATTCTGCAGACTTGGCCAGACCATCTTAGTTGTTCTACTTGGGTCTGCAGGGGTTGGGTTTTTAAGCCTTGACGTATCGTCTGATCTATTGGAGTAGACATTTCATCCTCTGTAGTTCATGATAGCGACACTAGCTACAAATTGTGTTATTTTCCTTTATTTTTTATGAATTTGACATAGTTCTCACTTTCGTTCTTTTGTTGCGTTTTCGTTCATTTGTCCCTGGCAAAGGCTCTCTGAACCCATGGGTGAGCAAGGTTTATTGGGTACAGTGTTGTGGGAAACGTGAATGAAGTCGAGCTAAGCATTTGTGAACTGCATGTGATATTTGCACAAGCAGCTGAACTCTGATTGTTATGACATGTGACTAAAGTAGCAGTTATTATTGGCTAGAGTTATCCTGGTGTTTGGAAGGTTAAGAAGGTTATGACATTTGTTTAAGGGGAGTTGGCAGACATTGTAGAAGGGAATGGACGTGTCCCGATGTTGCTCTTGTTTAGAAGAGCTTGTGTCTGTTGTGTTGTTTTAGTTGTTGCAGGGATCGATGTTATTTCTGATCTTGGAAGTTGTCATAGTCCCAGAAGTGATGTTAGTATTACTTTAGTACTTGCAGATTGGCAAGATAGAGGGGTAGTTTCTTGTGACTTTTCAGTACCTCATATATATGCCATGTACTAACTGTGATTATATTATGTCGAGCTTGACACAGTCTTTGAGTTCACTTTTTTATTGCTATGTACGTGTGGAAACTTGACCTGTAGACAACATTGCCGTTGTTCTAGTTGTTGTTATTGTTTTAAGTTAGTGGTAACAGCAATAGTATCGCTGTTGTCAGGGACAAGGTGTGCGTGTAAACAACTTTTGTCTTATGACAGGTAGTGATGAAAAGAGAACTAATGAAGGAGATCAAAGTGAGACAGCTAAAATGTTTTGGTCATTTAAAAAAGACATAACACCTTGCAGAAGATCACAATAGAAGGAAGAGTCGAAGGCAAACATGCAGGAGGAAGACAGTGCTACACGTGGGAAGATAATATCAAGAGATGGACAGGAGGGAGTCTATTAGAATGCACCATCAAGACAAGAGACAGAAGACAGAGATCTATTACAGCTGACCTACATTGTGGAGATGGGAGCTGATGGTGTTGGTAATGATGATGGTGTTTAGCTAAATGAATATCTGTTGAAGAACACAAGAAGACCTGAGAAAATATTTATAAACTCAGCACAAGTATGGAGCTGCTAGTGTTCAGGACATAAAATTTATTTTTCTGTTATTAATATTCATATAATGTTTGTAATATCACTGCCAGGTGCCTGATGCCTATGGACCTGTTCGAACTCTCAGCCAGGGCAAGGGTGGTCTTATCTTAGTGGGAACAACCAGGAACTGTATCCTCCATGGGTCACTGGACTTGGAGTTGTCCGTCATTGTTCAGGTGTGTATATATTATATTTTCCTGTGTAGTTCCCAGGAGTCTTTGAAGAGAATGAAAGAATACAACTGCTGCACCCTTAAGCATGTCATAAAAGTCAGCTAATATGAGGTTGTGTACGGGGCTGATAACCTCATCATGTAAAACAAATTGCCATAGCAACCACTAGTGCAAGAGCATGTCAGTGTTTGGTGCAGGCTTCTTGTAAGGACACCAGCGACAGTGGTGGCTTCATAAGGAGCACAGTGGCACTTGATGATGATGATGATGACATCTAATGGTCTTGGTTTTAGTTTGTGGAGATTGTATTTTTTCCAACGCAGAGATAGCTTCCACTGGTATTTAGCACACACACTAAAATGATAGTTTTAAAATTTAGGTATAGATGAATGCAGATTCAACTTTAATAATGTCTGAAATTAAATGGCTTCTTCTTCTTCAGCTACTACCATGCCAGCAGGCGTAGATGATCATGTCTTTCCACAACTTACTGGCCCTAGTGCCTAATTGTGTTGTTCATTTATTTCCATGCCTGATATTAACTGTCCAGTATCTTCTGTCTATTTCTTTATTGTCCTGTGTCTCTTTTTTTTCCTTCAGTCCATCTTGTTATCACAATATGTTTCAGCTTTCCTCTTCTCACAACATGCTCAAAAGAATGGGGATTACTTCCTTCCAATACAAGCAATAAGATTCCTTTGTGTAGTGGCTTCTTTTAGGACATCCCACCATGATTTTCTTAACATTGTTAACCATGATTTTCTTAACATTCATCTGTAAAACTACATCTCAGTAAACTCCAAGGATTTTCTTTCTTGCTTACTGTCCATCACTGACTACAGTATGACAGTAAGAATGTTGCCAGTAAGGAAATAAAAGAATATATAGTCTACATTTATACATTCTCTTTCTTAGTTCCAGTGACAAAAATGAATTGCATAAAACACTTTTAATTTTAAAGAACAGTACTTTTTGCCTGAGCTGTTCTACTATTCATCTGTGAGATGTATCATCTATCAGATGTTATTAATGTGCCAAGATATTTGAATCTGTTGACTTGTTTCAAAACTCTTGTCGTAGAACATGTGATATTCATCAGACTATTGCAATTGTCTGTCCAAAATATATTGCGGTGTTTAATTTTGTAGCCATTTGTAGTCATTTAAATTTGGATGGTACTTGAGGGGGTCTCTGAAGAGATAAATAAAGAATAGGTCTACAGCATCATCAGGTGTATCAAACATGGCAATGAATATGAGGTTCTGAATGGGGCTGGCAAATTCATCATTTAAAACAAATTGCTATAGAATTCACTGCAGCAGACGTCTGAATGTTTGGTGCAAGAGGACCAGCTACAATGGTGGCTTCATGCTTCCTAAAATGATAATGATGATGATGTGATTTCTAGAAGCCCCTGAGGAGACAAGAAATAAGACCACTATACCCTCAGACATGTCATAAGATGAGGTCCTAGCAACCTCATCAACTAAGACAGATTGCTGCAAAAACTACCAGTGTAAAAATCACATTAAGTCCTTTGGTGCAGGATTTCTTTTTAGACTCCAACTGCAGTCATGTCCCCATCATTTTAAGGAGCAGAAAGAATTATTATTTCAATCTTTTGGCTATTTCTGATCTCTTGAACATAATTTTTAGTTGGTTGTTCAAACCTGTGCTGTTAATGATCTGGTATTGCAGGGGCATACAGATGAGTTGTGGGGCTTAGCAACACATCCTACTCAACACCAGTTTCTCACCTGCGGCACGGATAGACAGCTGTTTCTGTGGGATGCACAGTCCAGGATGGTTGTCTGGAACAAGGAGATGAATGTGAGTGCAGATATACATTTTTGTGTGTGCCCATTGGTCAGGTTTTCTGGCACTGTTTTTAGTCTGTATCTCCGAGTGCAATCTAACTATCATTAGCTGCATTCAGTCTCCTATTCTCTGTCTTGTCTCTGTACTTTCAGACTCAGTTCAAATGACTTCTGATCAGCATTCTCATTGTAAGTGGTATACAGAAAGTGTTGAAATAATTTAAACTAGTTTGAAGCAGGAATATTAAGAATTTCAGATTAAATCAGGCAGTAACCAAAAGGGCATACAAACCAAATGACCCTTCAGAGAATAGTGTACTGTATCATGGTGAACCAGGTGACCTCTGGGAGAGTAGTGTGATATTCAAATAATAGCTAACCGCTGTTGCTTTGGCGATGACAGGACTCAGGTTTTCCCTGGAGCATCAAATCATTTTTCAAATGGGTCGTCTTTCTCCTAATGGTTTGAATGTCCAACATCACTTTGCTTGAATTCTGCTATTTAGTGATTTTCCTCTATTTCAGTACCTTCTTAGCCCCACTTTTTCATGATCTGTCTTTTTTATTGCTTATGTTTCATTTCATATCCTTTCATACTTTATGTGTATCCTATTTACATATTATTTTGCTGCTTACGTCAGTTCCTTTCTTACTGAAATCTCTACAGAAATTTGTACACTAGTCTCTTCAGTGATTTCTTCAACAGGATATTATTTTGCTTTGTTATTTCATTTTCTGTTTTTTTTTACATTTCTTGAGTTGATATTATGTTTTTCTTGTTCTGTATTTTTACATTTTGTTCATCTTTATGTATCACACTTCATTTTTTTTTTTTATTCATTCATCATTTTTGTCTATGTGTCAGTTGCCATTGTCTCTTGACCTGTCTATATTTTTCTTTGTCGCAATTTTGTAACTGGATGTTGAAGGGTGAATCCCGAAACATCCCGTGTTTCCTGTATACGTAATGTGTAAAACTGATTCCACACCATTTTATTTTGTAATTTATATTTTACTTTTCTTACAAATTTTGCAGCAGCCACCATATTTATGTGTCTGCATTATTTTTTTTGTCTCAGGATGCTGTGCACAGTTGTTGTTTCCATCCACGATGTAGCATCATTGCCGTGGGTACATGTGTAGCACGCTGGCTTGTCCTTGACCTCACAACTCATGAAATTGTCTCAGTGCACACAGATGGCAATGAGCAAATAGAGTGTATTCAGTACACTCCAGGTGAGTGTAAGAGTGTAGATATTAGTGTGTATTGAGCACTTTCCATGAGGTTGTAAGAGTGTAGATATTAGAGTGTATTCAGCACTGTCCAGGTGAGTGTAAGAGTGTAGATATTAGAATGTGTTCAGCACTTTCCAGGTGAGTGTAAGAGTTTTGATAGTAGAGTATTCAGCACTCTCCAGGTGAGTGTAAGAGTGCAGATATTAGAGTGTATTTAATACTTTCCAGGTGAGTGTAAGAGTCGATAGTTACTTTTCACTGAAGCTTTGGATGCTGTGAAACCTGAGATAGCTAATAGGTAACTTTGCTGGTTTAATTTTTGAGTCCATTATTCTACACATGTTTAATGAGTCAGTAGATTAAGAAACGAGGGCACGTTAAAAAAAAGGAGGGATCCCGTTACACGCCCATTGAGGCATATTGGGAATATGGTGTTAGGCCCATATTTTCTTGACCATCGACACACTAGGGGTGACCTTCCCAGAGTTGCTCTGGTACCCAGTTGGGGCTGGGTCGACCCAGGAGCCGTTTGCGGCCTAAAAAAATCCCACCTCATCTGGGGATTGAACCATAGACAACTGAGCTAGGAAGCCAGTGCACTAACCACTATGCTACCACGGCTCAGGGCACGTTAGATCAGATGGAAAATGAACCTCAGGTATGTAGAGTAGACCAGCCCAGGCGATAGCAACATTCCATAAAATGGAATTTGTTTTATGCAAGAACTGTTTGTCAATGGAAGTAAGAAAGAGAGTTATTCAATGTTATATAGAGCCAATCATTAACTTACAGAAATTAATCATGGACAATTAGTTGAAAAACAGGCCCTGTAATGCCCTGGTGGCCACAGAGACCTGGTTTAATGGAAGAATATTAGGAATACCATAGACAGTACAAAGAGTAATGAGGATTTCCTGAAAGAGATCAGTGTGCAAAGGAAGCTTATTACTAACAATAGACGGAAGCATTTTCATTTAATCCTAACAGGCATGTTATGAGAATAAGAAAGCTGGAGTATGTTGTGACAAGGGGACAGATTGAGAGAAAAAGAGCGAGAGGATTACAAAGTGTGAAGATACGGGACAGTTTGACATGATGGCATGGAAAGATGTCAACACTATAATTGATAAACAGTACAGGAGACAGGAAGTTGTAGAGAGACATGACAACCTGTGGCACCAGGCATAGTACTTGAAGAAGAAGGACATGTTTATCTGTGACTGTCTGTTAGTAAATGTAGATTGCTTTCATCCAATCTATTGTTACTGTACAGTTCCATGTGAGAGAACAGACCTACAACAAAAATACGCTAATCTTTCCTGTTCAATGCTATTCATTCAAGTACTTTCCATGTCTTGGTAATTATTTTCATGCCTGTATCTAATTCTCTTCTACTTGTGTTTTCTGACTTCCCTGTATGTCCCTGACCTTGGGGGTTCCAGAATAAGGACTACTTTTTAATGCTATAAACTAATTTTGATCTGTACCTATTTTTATGACTGACTTTTTCATCCTTGATTCCTGGCTAGATGGGTCCATGCTAGCTGTTGGATCTCGTGACAACTACATATACATCTACTATGTTTCTGAAGATGGCAAAAAATATTCTAAAATTGGACGATGTTCAGTAAGTATTATTCTTATGAGTCTGTTTTTTGTTTTTGCAAGGAGAGAGTTTGTAATGGGCAGTGGTTTAGTAGGTGATGAGAAATTTCTTTTGAATGCATGGAAACCTGCGAGAGAACTGACAGAGAAAAGAAGGAAGTTGTATAGATCATGGCCACTTATGCCAGCCAATATGTTGTTTGGTGATGATGTGTTTGTAGAGTTTCAGGATATTTTGTGTGTTTCACTTAGATATTTGATATGTGGGTTGCTGAGTGTCCCCTTCATTGACCTGTATTTGAAATTTGGTCCACTAATGTCCTTGTTACAGGGACACTCAAGTTTCATCACTCACATTGATTGGTCAGTAGATGGACAGTACCTGGCCAGCAACTCAGGAGATTATGAACTGCTGTACTGTAAGTTAATAATCACTTGTAAATGTTGGATTGTGGGATTGCATTTATTTAAGGAATTTTGTTGGCATGGAATGGAAAGGCACATAAATTAAAGGAATTTATATTTGATAACAATTATATTCTAGCATGGCCTGAGGTATGAAAGACTTTACAAAAAAATCATATATAGTTTTCTTGATTTGTCTGAAACATGCACAGCACATTATTGACTGATGGAGGCAATCATCAAAATATCATAATCCAACAGGGGGGCTAACTTGTAACTTTCCTTGACAACTGGAAGTCATTGTAAATATTCTCCTATGAACAACTAGAACATGCTGAAATGTCAGTTTACATGTTTGAAGAAAGCAGGGATCAGTGTTTGTCATTGTGTTTTGACATTTGTTTTTACAAATAAATATTTAAATGACAGCTTTCATGTGACTTCAAGAATACATTCATTTTGAAAGGTAGTCCCGTAGCAGATACTGCCATTGGGGAGTGTAGTGTTAGAGACTTCATTATACTGGGTCCAATTTCGAGAAGTGGGGTGACCAGTTCCCTTCCTCGCTGCCCTCTCCATCCCTAACTCAGTAGCAAAGTCAAGTACCCATTTACAGCTGGTTAGACTGGAACATGATGATACCATTAATCTAAACCGGCACCTTTGCTGCGAGAGACCAGTGCTCTAACCACTTTGTCAATTGAATGCTCACATTCATCTTGCTCATTCTGTTAGGCAGTGTGTAAACAAAAATATATTAACGTAGTTAAGGTTAAGAAAAAAAAACTGCATATACCGAAGTACATCAGTGGTTTTGTGGTTAGAATGGTTGCCTTCCAAGCAAACATTCTTTCATTGAATTCCCAGCAGAGGTACAGTTTAAAAAAATTTAGTGTTCAGTTTTTATTAATTATAGTATCCAAGTGTCTGTGTGTGTTGACAGGCTTACTTGTGTGGTGGAAGTATATGGAAAGGAAAAAACTGAGTACAGAAGACATGGTGCCATCCTCAGGGCATACAACAGAATTCGCACACCAAAATTCTTTTGCAAGCATTTCTTGATGGGTTACTTACTAGTTTTTTTATAATTATTATTGTGACCGTAACATGCTACAGTGATGACATGCTTGTTATCTGATATGTGTGTGTGTGTGGATTCCCAGGGACAGCTAGCAGTTGTAAAATATTGACAAATGTAGAGGTCATCAGAGAGATCAAGTGGGCGACACAGAACTGTGTGCTGGCTTTTAACACTGCAGGTCTGTAACATTTTTGGCTGTTAATCAAGTAAGATCACATCACGTGCCATCTTCACCATAAAAGTTCCCTGCTTTGGACCTCCAACATTTTACATTTTTTTGTTTAGTTATTGGATAAAATGATCACGTTCAAAAGGTGATAGGGTTATAAGTAGAATATATGATGTTTATAAATGTAGACTATACTGTATATTCTTTTACTTTTATTTCCTTACTGGCAACATTCTTACTGATCATTTATTTCATATTCTACATCAGAAAATTAAAAGTTATAATGTTTTAATGATTTTGAATAACTATAATAATTATATTTATTGTTTTATGCTTCAGTTTACACAAAAATATGTAAAAAAATAGGTTGCACGTTTGTATGGGAATATGTATGTATGCATGCAGACGTGACTTTCTATTTATTCCTAAGTGCAGATGATGTAAATTTTTTCTCTGTGTTGATATTCCATAATTAATTGACTTGTTGAGGCTTCCTTGCCTTCCTTGAGGCTTACTTCTAGCGCAGTAGTTCTCTTGCCTGTTTACCTCTCTAACATTTGCTTCCATTGGAAGAAAGTTTTGCCTCTTTATGTATCACTTTTCTCCTGGGTCTATTCGAGTGACCGTTTTGTTCATACAGATTTTCACGACAGCATCTCAAGCTACTTCTACGTACAAGTTGTATCATTTTTATTTATATCTTACATATTCAACTTAGTTCTCACTTTCTTTCTCTTCTGTTTTTATTTGTTTGTCCCTGACAAAGACTTTGTGGCCACAATCCTAGGCTATTCTCTTTGTCCTAGAAAGACGTATTACATATTTTCATTT
Organism: Oreohelix idahoensis; assembly: GCA_024509875.1. NCBI lineage: Eukaryota > Metazoa > Mollusca > Gastropoda > Stylommatophora > Oreohelicidae > Oreohelix > Oreohelix idahoensis. Next base: position 547,269 of record JAMPIV010010237.1, on the reverse strand, counting down.
ACCTTGTTCTTTATGTAGGCAAAATATTGTATTTGTCTCATTTTAATTTTGTTCTTTATTTCCGTTTTTGTTTCTAGCTGTTCCAAAAATCTTGTCAAGTCCATTTTAAAATAGCAGAATCATTGTGTGTTCTGAATTCAGAATGAAGGTTATTGAGAGTCTGTTTGTTAATATGTATTATTGACAAGGAAATGTTGAATGATATCTCACCTCACCAGAAAGCAGCAGTGAAGAGTAGATAACTGCTGATGGAAACTGGCACGCCAGCCTAAGACATATGTCTTGGACAATAAGTCCAATGAGGATGTGTTCTGTGCTGATTTGTCCAGTGGTAAATTTGGTCCATTGTTGACTCACCCATAATGATGATTGGTTCAGTGCTGCTGTTCATCCAGTGCTGACTTATCCATATCCGTGATTTATCCAGTGTTGATTGATCTGACAGGACAATTTCTCCTATATTCATCCATCTAGTGTAGGTATCTTTCTCTCCACAACTTCCTGTCTCCAGTAATGTTTATCATTTCTGTTGTTGATTCCTGTCTCCAGTAATGTTTATCATTTCTGTTGTTGATTCCTGTCTCCAGTAATGTTTATCATTTCTGTTGTTGATTCCTGTCTCCAGTAATGTTTATCATTTCTGTTGTTGATTCCTGTCTCCAGTAATGTTTATCATTTCTGTTGTTGATTCCTGTCTCCAGTTGTTGATTCCTGTCTCCAGTAATGTTTATCATTTCTGTTGTTGATTCCTGTCTCCAGTAATGTTTATCATTTCTGTTGTTGATTCCTGTCTCCAGTAATGTTTATCATTTCTGTTGTTGATTCCTGTCTCCAGTAATGTTTATCATTTCTGTTGTTGATTCCTGTCTCCAGTAATGTTTATCATTTCTGTTGTTGATTCCTGTCCTTGCCACGATGTCAAACTGTCTGGTATCTTCCCTCTTTGTTGCCCTCGTCTCTTTTTTCCTTCAGTATTTCCCGTTGTCATGAAATATTTCAGCTTTCAACTTCTCATTGTATGCCTGAAGAATCTCAATTGCTTCCTTCTAACAAGAGTAATAAGCTTTCTTTGTGCATTGGCTTCTTTCAGGCCATCCTCATTACTCTTTTTTTTTTTCTCAGCTGTCCATGATATTTTTAACATTGGTCTGGAAAAGTACATCTCTGTGGCCTCTAGCGCTTTTCTTACTAGTTTACTAATTGTCAATGACAAACAGCCATTATTTTAGTGTTGGCTTTATGTAACACTGAAGAACTCTCTTTCTTACTTCCATTAATATAATAGTTATTGTTTAAAATGCTTTTCATTGTATAGAATGCTGCTTTTATCTGGAGTATTCTACTTTTCACCTCTGAGATGCTTCTCTCGTCTGATGTTATCAACATGTGTATGTATTTGAGTATGTTGGCTGTTATATTTAATTTCATAGTGCATTCGGGAGAATTTATTTGCTTTGAGATGACCATTACTCCTGTCTTTCTGCTATTAAGGCTGAAGCCTTTATTTTCCACTTTGTGTCACTAGTGTACTGTAGTATGTATGTATGTACCTTAAATGCTTCTTCTGAACATAACAAAATACAAGAATCAGATGTCTATCAGAACAGTCTGTCCACTGTATTAATCTGTCATACTTTGTAAAAACCCAAGTACATCGCTTACATTATTATATGTTGTTAATCAGGTATTTCTTTTTGTATGCATTTACCTATGTGATGATTGCCTTTGTTACGTTATGTCTCATTTCTAGGCACAAACAGGTGGGATCTTTATCTTGACAATGTGTTGTCCATTAGGTGTTTCAGGTGCATAACTGCATACAAGTGTGAGGTTGACATAAATTCTTTGTGCTTGTACATTGTCTTCTAATGAAACTTGAAGGTCTTAATGGTACAGATATGAATGGCTTATGTAAGTCATTATCTGTGCATGTCTGTTATCTTTTAAAGAAACTCTTAAATCACACAGGTATCTGGCAAGAAGGTCTTGATGGTACAGACATCAATGGCTGCTGTAAATCTCACAATGAGAGGTTGGTGGCAACCAGTGATGACTTTGGAAAGGTCAACCTGTTTGCTTACCCAGTATGTCAACCAAAGGTGAGTGTTTTACTGTAAATCATCCTTCTGGATTTTGTGGGTGTGTGCACATTTAAAGTAAGTCATTTAGATCAGATCAAGTGCCATCTCCACATTAAAAGTTGACTGTCATGGATCATGGTTTTCTGTATCTTGCCTTTAGGGTATACTCTGCGTACATTTTGTGTGCATTTAGATTTCTTTTCTTCACTGTTTTTGCTTGCTTATTTGTCCCTGATGAAGACTTTATGGTCCTCTTCTTCCTTTGTTCCAGTAAGACTCACTCTGCCACTGTTTGTTCCTTTTTCTGTTTCTGCTCTCTTTTAAAGCTTCTTATGGAGCCACCGCTGCAGCTGTTCCCCTTTTCTGGAAGCCTGCATTAAAACATTCATATGTTGTTACAGTGGGGGTTGTTGTAGCAATTTGTTTGACATGATGAGGTCACCAGTCCCTTGTACAACATCTTATTAGCCACCTACAATGACAGGCCTGAAAGATGCTAGTTCCATAGTCGAAACTGCCACGGTGTGGGGGGGGGGGGGGGGGGGGGGGGGGGGGGGGGGGGGGGGGGGGGGGGGGGCGGGGGGTGGGGGGGCGGGGGGGGGGGGTGGGGGGGGGGGGGGGGGGGGGGGGGGGGTAAAATGTTAGAAACTTTACCATATTAGGTTCAGATTTTTTATGAAGTGGGGATGACTAGTACCCTTCCTTGCTGTCTTTTCCTAACTCAAAAGCAGAGTCAGATACCCATTTATAGCTGGGTAGAATGGGGTACGACATTACTAGGTTTCGATCCCAGAACACAGAAACTGTGACAGAAGAGAAAAGCACTTTGGCCGCTTTGGTAGTTGGATGCTCTTGCCTGAAAGTTATATTCTTTCTTTGTCTCCTCAGAGACCTCCAGGAATTAATTAAAGTCTATATAAATTAATAATTATAGAGCCTGATACGTATAAATATAGGCCCTTATATATATATCATAGCACCTAGCCAAATAGAATATAGACAAGTTATGTACCTTGATTTGATTGATCTTACAAACATGTTTTACTTCCAGAGCTCTTATCACTCCTACAAAGGTCACAGTAGTCATGTGACTTCAGTCAGCTTCCTGTTTGATGACTCACGTCTGATATCCACTGGTGGGAAGGACACTTCAGTCATGCAGTGGCAAGTCATGCAATAGAAGCAACATGAAATAATCATTCTTGGTGGGAAGTTGAAACAAAGGTGTAAAGTACCAGGATTTGTTGACCTTGCTCTATTTCTGAATAAACTGATGAAATTTAAGTTCAGACTGTAAAAGTGAGCTATCAAGTTTGATGTATTAATTTAAGTTAAACTCTGAATACCAGCATTTGTCCTACAGGGTGATCAAAAAGTTACGTCTTCTTCAGTGCCTTGTGGCGTAGGTAATCATGTCTTTCCACAACTTCCTGATTCTAGTTCTGTTTATCAATTCTGTTGCTAACTTCTTTCCATGCCATGTGCTAACCTACCAAAACCAAATCAAACACAAGTGGTTATTGATCCAGAATTTACTTTGCACCTTTTATTATTACTACTATTACTACTACTACTACTACTACAACTACTACTAAGAGCCATCTTTGTTCTACCACTGAGTAAAGGCTTACCTTCCCAAATCTGTCTATCTTCTTCTTCCTCTTCTTCCTCGTTCGTCCTGAAAAGGACGTTGGTTGCGATGTGTCTGTTTACGCCAGAGCTGCGATATCTGCGCCTTTCGGCCGACACATCCGACTTCAGCACAGCATTTTTTGGGACCGGGTTTGCCTTCCCTCTTCGATCCCTACTCTCTCAGCCAGACTGCAGTGATGCAGCCTGTTTCCAGGACCACCACGTGGAGGTGGAGTAGGGTCTTGGTCAGCTCTGGTTCGCTGACCCTGACGCAAGCAGTCAAGCTATGGGTCGCTGACTGCATTCTCTATTGCTGCATCTTTGGGTCCCTGTCTATCTTATTTCTTCCCTTGATATTTTCTTGGGCAGTTGTTATTTCATTAAAAGACACCAAGCCTGGATTTGGATCTGGTGGCGCAATAATAATCAGTATGCACATGGCCTTGTATATTTGGACATGCACCTTAAGATAACCAATGGACCCTGTGCCTAGGTTGAATGGAGCGTTCCTCACCACATTTTTTTTTAAAATGGATTGGTGGCTGCACAGTGACTTTTTGATCATTCTTTAGATGTGTTTAGAAGCCAGCCTGTGTTTTTCAAGTGACTACCTCTTTGCCCTTTTTTTATATAATGCACATTTTTAGTTTTATCCATTTCATTATCTTTGAGGATATCTGTAAAAATCTGGCTGTAGTTCAGAGCACCTTTGATAGCTTGTGTGGGTAACGGTAAAGGTAGTTCTGTAGCAAATGTTGCTGTAGGGGAGTGAAGTGTTAGAGACTTGACTATACTAAGTCATCTTTACAAGGCAGGGTGACTAGTTCCCTACCTTGTCACCTTTCTCTTCCTTAATTCAAGAGTAGAGTCAGACATCCATTTACAGTTTGGTAGACTGGAGTGTTACGCAATCAGAAATTTTGAACCCGAAACCCAGTACCCTAGCCACAAGGCAAGTGCGGTAACCAGTCTGGTGCTCATTGAGTGAGTCATCATTTTCCTCTTCGCTCCATGTGGAGCACAGAGACACCACTGTAGCTGGCCCCCTTGTAGGAAACCTGCACAGGTTTTTGAAGTTGAAAGTCAAACCAAGGTGGAGTGGGTACAGTTCTCAGCACAAGTGATAAAAGACAACAGGAGGAGGACCTTTGCGAGTCATGACCCAAGTGGGCCTACCCCTTCCTTCCCACCCCCACCCCACCCCGAGTGTAAAGAAGATAAAAGGCCGAAACAACTTGTCCAAAGGGGGGACTACTTCTGATGATCAGATTACCTCCTGTTATAACGCTCTGTATAGAGTTTCCTATCATACATGATGAGGTTGCCACAACTGAGGTTGAGATAACCGGTACCGAATGAGAGTTACCTAAACTGATTGGTGTCAAGGTTAACGTCTTAAGTTTTATTTTTATCTGATAGGGAATAGTTCAGGACATTCCACATTATCTCATTTCATAATGATGGAATCAGGAAGCAATATTGGGATAACAAATTTGTGAACTAGATCAGTTGTTTGTACCGAATGAGAGCTTTCTAAATTGATCATTGTGAGGTTCATCTTTTCAGTTTTGTTTGTTGGTTTGTTTGTTTTTTTTAAATCATCTGACAAGGAAAAGTTTGGGACAGATCATATTTTCCCATCTCATAATGATAGAATCTGAAACATTATCACATGAACCAATCAGATTTCTTCAGCTTTAGCAGGGCTGTTTGGAACGTATCAAATAGTGAAAATGTGGAACTTTTTAAAGGCAGCATGACTGTAAGCTTTATATTGAACTCATCCCCATAAAAATTAAATTCAGCTCATATCCGATCCATGTTTAATGGTACATACATTTCCATATTTAAACTTGTTAAAAATAGGGACTTCTATGATGGACATCTTGGCTTCTCTGCATTTTTATACCTCACCATATCTGAATGCTACCAGTGTGGCACATCTTGTGGTTAAAATCTGGAACATCTACATGTTTAACTGGCACATTTTATTTGTAAATGTTCACAATTTTTCGTGGCATTTATCTGTAGTAAAAATGTGGCAGATCTCAGTTTAAAATTTAGAAAATGTTTGCACGTTTTAATAGCTAGCATAACTCTGTCTATACTATAAATGCCTATATATTGCAGTTTTTAGTGATGATCTGAAAGCTTTCAGAAATAGTCATTGAAATTTGTTTTCAGAACTTTTGTGACAGTTGCAGTTGACCTTAAAGAAAAATAAACAACAAATAAACAAATAAACAGAGTTTAAATTCTTGCCTTTCAGATTAGTATAAATAAGATTAGTATATTCTTAACATTATTTCATGCATATTACTGTCTCCTTTGGGACCTAATATGTCATACTAGACCTTCTGTTGAGTTCATTAAGCAGTTGTACAAAGCAAATAAAATTTTGTTGTGTAGTTTTACTTCTATGCCAGACTGTGTTGAGTCCATACCATTTCTTGTTCTGATGAACATCAGGTATGCATTTGTTTTACGATCAAAACATTAATTATCCAGTTTTCTGTGTTTTTTTGCATGTCATACCAAGTTGTATTGCCAAAGGGCATTTTAGATTGGTTCTTACTACAAAAAGTGGATATTTTTTGGTGACGTTTCTTCAAAGAGTTACATGAAAGATTGATTAACATCAATTTATTTTACTATTTTTTCTGGCCTTTTTGTGAATGGTAGCAGTGCTACTAGCACACTTCCAACCTGGCAGTTTGATGACACAGCACTCTGGGTTATGTTGACCTATAATGGTCATCATCATCATCATTTCCCTTTTTGCTCCCTGTGGAGCATGCTCCATCGCCATCGTCTTCTCATCTCTTGTTCCACTAGCACTTGTCTGGTTCTTGTCATCAGTTCCACATTAGTGACCTTGACATACCACTTTAATCCTTCTATTTACGCCAGCACTCATTTCTGAGAATGTATAGTTGTTTTTGTTGTTCTCCATGTTTGAGAGCCATACAATACGACTGGCTTGACATATGAATTGAAGATTCTAATTTTTGTGTTGGACTTGATTTCTCTTGATCTCCATATGTTTTCCAATGCACTGAAAGTTCCCTTTGCCTTTTGTGTTCTTATTTTTATCTCATTGGTCTTTGTAGTTCACTGACACAACAGTTGGGGGATGTGTGGGTTAAACAATATTCTCTCTACCAACAGTATGTCATGTTGACATTGTGTCATGTTTCTGGATGTAGCTAAATGGTTCTACATCTTGTAAGGCTAGCCATAGGCTAAAAGTAAAGGCAGTCCCATATAATAGGTTCTGCCGTACGGGAGTGAAGTGTTGGAGACTTTACTAGACTAGGTCTCAGCTATATGATGTGAGGTGACTGGTTTCCATCCTCACTGAATTTGCCTTCTTTTATATTGTGTCATAGTAGAGTGGTTAAAATCCTTGCTTCTAGAGTGAAAGTTACTGGGTTCAAAACCTGTTGGCATCACACTACAGTCTACCCACCTGTAAACGGTACCTGACTGTTCTTGAGTTGGGCAAGGCGAAGGCAGCTAGGAAGGGAACTGTTCGCCCCACCTTATAAAGATGACCCCAGTACAGGTGAAGTCTCTAACACTTTACTTCCCTATGGCAGTACGTACTATGGGACTACCTTTACATTTGTTAACTCAAGTGCAGAGTTAAGTGCCCATTTATAGCTGGGTAGACTGTAGCGTGACGCTACTAGATTTTGAACTCGGTAACTTTGCCTCAGAAAGGAAGCACTGTAACCACTGATGCTCAAATAAATAGCAACAGAAACTATGTACGAAGCCAGCAAACAAATATTTATGTGTAAAACAGTTTGCTATGTACATTTGTATGTTCATTTTAACATGAAGAAGGTTGTGCATACATTTTGCTGATTATAATAAAACATATTTTTATATTTGATGTGAGGTGATTAAGCTGTAGTTGTGCAGGAGGCTGCCAACCCTACCTTGTAAAATGAATTGCTACACAAACCACCATTACAAGAATGTATAATTGTCTTGGTGCAGACCGTTTGTGTGGGGGCTACTGCAGACCTTTTGTGTGGGGGGCTACTGCAGACCTTTTGTGTGGGGGGGCTACTGCAGTGGTGCTTCAATGTTCCGTAAGAAGCAAAATTAGGAAAGGAAGGAATAAGACACATTTCATTTCAAGCATCACAATAAGACACATTTCATTTCAAGCATCACAATAAGACACATTTCATTTCAAGCATCACAATAAGACACATTTCATTTCAAGCATCACAATAAGACATTATCATTTCAAGCATCACAATAAGATATCATTTCAATCTTAGGACTTCTTTGATATGAGTTCAACATGGCAGTCTGTGATAGAGTAGGTCAACCGCTAGACCATTTCGTGACCTAGATAAAGCTTACTATCTATTCTGTCCTGTTAATGTATTGTTGTGATATATATTTTGTGCTGTCAGCATATATACACACATACTTGATATTGACACCGGGATATGCAGTTACTGGGGATAACTTCATTTATTATGTTCAGTTCTTTATTGTTTTCTATTCAGGATTTAATAACCATTAGTTGGCTTATTTTTGTTTTGTTTTTTTGTTCTAATTTAATTGTTTAGCAACAATTTTTTTCATATTTTGTAATACAGTTAATGAAATCAGGAGAGATTGTCTCGTATCTTATTATATATTTGTCATGGTATGTCTGTAGTGAAGTTAGCGAGCACAGTGCGACACAGACTGAGGCAGGTAATCCAAATCCAAGTGAGGGCAAACAATTACATCCCTTCACAACCACTTTGTTCTCGGAACCGGGACATGCACAGTTGCTTTGACTTAACCGAAATTCAGCTTAAGCGAGTTCCGCTTATCCAAACTGCACTGTATATCTCTACATAGTGTCCCTAAAGTCCTTGTGCAATTTAAACTTTAGTAACTTTGTATGTACACATGACAGGAGCACACTGTGAGCAGTATTTAAAAACAATTATCAAGTTTTAACACACAACAGTTCACATTTGTAGGCTTCAACATAACTGTCATCTTCTCATGACACATCATTCAGTCCAATTTTTCAACATACAGTTAACATTTTCTTTTACCATTTTCAGTCAGTTACAGGATCTAACCAAAATTTTACTCAAAATTGCTAACCCTAACATTTTCAAAATGTATAAATTATGCTTTTGTATGTTGTTTATAGTGTGTTTGTGTCATGTATACCGTATACGTCCAAAGTTATTTAAATTTAAAGGTGTACAAGACTTTAGGGACACTGTGTGTGTGTATATATATATTTATATGCTGTATAGCATGATAAGTATTTACATGTGACTGTTTTCAGTCAAAAGAAATTTGAATGCAGTCATTTATCACGTGTTGTGTTCATGACAGATCAACACATTATGTCTTATAAATGGTTAATGTGTACAAGTTAAGATTCTTTGTTCCATCACTAGTCATCTCAGTTGGAAAACTGGTGAATGCAATGATTTTTGTCATCAAAGAGTTTTGTGTTCAGATTATGTACATGACTTGTCTATATCAAATGTTTTTTTTGTATTCTTTGGTTTGTTTCCCTCTCTTGTTACTGTAATAATTTATTGTTCATACAATCAATGACTCATGTACTGTACAAGAAAAATGACAACTTTATTCTTAAAATAAAAAATAATAAGCAGTTGTGTTTTATTTACGTGATGTCTTGTTATTGTTTTATCCATATCAACATATTTTCATCATTACCTTTTCAGCTCCCTGTGGTGCATAGGCCGCCAGCAAATTCCTGTCCTGTGCCATCCTTCAGGATCTTTTCATGTCTGCTTCATTTTGTTTTTCAGCCTCCCTTAAATCTCTCTTACAAGGGGATTGACATAAGTCTTGGGCCTGACCATGAAGGACATGTCACAGAGAGCTGAAATTTTGTATAGTGTTTATTCCTTTTCAGTATAGCCACCGTCTGAATTGACACACTTCTGCCATCTCTGCTTGACCTTGAAAAGACCTTGGGAGTAGAACACCCTATTTTTCAAACTAAACCAGTCATCACATGCCAGTATAACCTCTTCATCGCTGTCAAAATGATTTCCTTTTAGCTGTTTTTTAAGATTTGGGAATAGAAAAAAGTCTGATGGAGCCAAATCTGGAGAATATGGTGGGTGTGGAAGAATTTCAATATTCAAATTGTTGGCTGCTAGCTGCACAAGCCGTGCTTTGTGAGAGGGCGCGTTGTCTTGAAGCAAAGGAAGATTTTGAGTGCGCGTTATCCCTCGTTTTCTGGTCACAACCTTTCTTAGATTGGTGAGAAGATCTGCATAGTACTGTCCATTAACTGTGTTGCCACGAGGCAGATAATCTTTCAAAAGGACACCTTTGCCGTCCCAAAAAACAGTCAGCATCACTTTTCCTGCAGACTTTTGCGCCCTCGGCTTGACAGGTGTTGGGGAGCCCGGGGTTTTCCATTGCATGCTGGCAATTTAGGATTCGGAGTCATAATGGTGTACCCAAGTCTCATCTACTGTCACCATGGTCTCCAAAAAAATTTTTGACTGACACTTTTTGAGCAACTGTTGACAGGAATTTACCCTCGTTTGCTTCTGTTCGCGTGTCAACAGTCGCGGAACCCAGCGTGCACACACTTTTCTCATGATCAGTCTGTTGTGTAAAATTCTATAAACTGTTCTTTCATTTAGTTTTACTCTACTAGCTATCTCCACAATTGTCATTTTTCGATCCTGGTCAATGATTTTCTTCACTCTTGTTGCATTTTCATCATTGCACTCTGAGGCTGGTCTACCAGATCTTGGCAGATCAGCAACATTTGAGCGGCCGCACTTAAACTGTTGACATCAGTTTTTTTTTACCGAAGTATGTGAAGGACAAGAATCACGAAACACTGGTTCCATCTCCCTATGTATTTCTGTAGGTGTTTTTCCCTGAAACATCAGAAATTTTATCACAGCTCTGGCCTCCTTCTTTTCCATTGTTTTGTCAAATCTTTGGAGCAGCAGATTAGGTCAATAGGGTACATTGCGCCGTGCACCGTAGCGGGAAAACCCATTGAAGAAACAAACGCGTACTTTACACATTCAGTGCAAATATGATGAACTTTAAATGTGCCAAGTTTCATCTTCCTCCTATGACTCCTTCATGGTCAGGCCCAAGACTTATGTCAATCCCCTTGTACTTTGGGGATTCTAGAGCAATGACTTACCTTGCAATTCTATCAGTCGGTTTCCTCCTTGTATACCATCTGATGCCAACATCTTCCTCTCATCTCTTATTTCACTGGCACTTGTCATCATTTCCTCATTAGTGATCTTGTCATTATTTTTGTAAAGACAAAGTATCCCGTTCAACCCGCGATGGGTTATAATTAGGATATATAGTGTAGTAAATTCAGAATAATAAAATCTGATTTCTGATATCTAAATATAGTATATAAAATGACAAATATCGAGGTGTTGTCACATACTGGCCTTCAAAGCATGTATACACTGCTTAGACAGCACAGACTACGCTGGCTTGGCCATGTCCGCCGCATGGAAGATGGTCGCATCCCGAAAGATGTCTTCTACGGACAACTAGCAGATGGCAAAAGAACAGTTGGATGATCGCAGCTGAGATTCAAAGATGTGTGCAAGAGAGACATGAGGGCACTGGACATAAATCCAGCAACGTGGGAGGATTAAGCTGCCGAGTTCGCCACCTCAGCCTGGGCGAAAAGAAGCTCACACAACAAGCAGAAGAGAGTAGAAAACGTCAAAAGGAACACCAGGAAAATCAGCAGCTAAGGTCTATCACATCAAGGGTGCATTCCCATAGTCAGTTATGACTGAAGGGGCTATTATTATTATTACAGGTATAAATATAGTATCTTCTCTCACCTCCACTCAGTCCAAATATAGTAAATAAAAACTAAAATTATGTGAATAAATGTATGTATGCCCTCCCCTTTTCAACCAAAACAAAGAAAAAATTAAAAAAAACTTGTCATACCATTTCAATCCTATACTACTCAAGCAGTTCATACCATTTCAATCCTATACTACTCAAGCAGTAGTATCAACAAACTGGGCAAACAACTTTCTATAAAAATGCTTCATTCTCTTATTTATTGTGTCATACATATGCTCTTACAGCAGGTAGTTTATTTGGCAATTTGTTTTAAAAGATGAGATTGCCATGCTCATGCATGACCTCACATTAATTGCCTTGTACAACATGCATTAGGGAGCAATACTTCTCTTCTTTCCTTGGCAACACCTGGGAACAACACTGGCTTGTTTAGCTATGTCATACATTTATTCTTCAATAATAAGAAACACCACTACAAGATGCAGAATCATACATAACTTTGGCAGCTATATAGACAAAGTTGGAGGGACAAACAATGATAACAAAATAAGAATCCAGAAGGCTAGAGAAGCTTTCATTGCATTGGGAAACACATGGAGATCAAGAGACATCAAGGTAAAGGATCCCGTTACACGCCCATTGAGGCATATTGGGAATATGGTGTTAGGCCCATATTTTCTAGACCATCGGCACACTAGGGGTGATGTGGTCAGCATCACGCCGGCCGCCTTAACCTTCCCAGAGTGGCTCTGGTACCCAATTGAGGATGGGTCGACCCAGGAGCAGTTTGTGGCCTAAAAAAATCCCACTTCATCTGGAGATCGAACCATAGACCACTGAGCTAGGAAGCCAGTGCACTAACCACTATGCTACCGTGGCTTCCAAGAGACATCAAGTCCAACTAAAAAATTTGAATATTCAGTTCATGTGTCAAAGTCAGTACTATTGTATGGCTCTGAAACATGGAGAATAACAAAAACAACAACTGAAATGCTAGACTTTCATAAATAGATGCTCATGTAGAATAGAAGGATTGTAGTGGTATGACAAGATGACTAATGTGTAACTGATGACATGAACCAGACAAGTGCCAGTGGAACAAGGGATGACATGAACCAGACAAGTGCCAGTGGAACAAGGGATGACATGAACCAGACAAGTGCCAGTGGAACAAGGGATGACATGAACCAGACAAGTGCCAGTGGAACAAGAGATGACATGAACCAGACAAGTGCCAGTGGAACAAGGGATGACATGAACCAGACAAGTGGCAGTGGAACAAGAGATGACATGAACCAGACAAGTGCCAGTGGAACATGGGATGACATGAACCAGACAAGTGTCAGTGGAACAAGGGATGAGAAGAAGATGCTGGAAGTGGATAGGACACATGATGAGGAAACCTGATGATAGCTTTACAAGGTGGTTCTAATTCCCAGGGTAAAATAAGTAGAGGGTGATCGAGGAACACACGGAGAAGACAACTGGAGACAGACATGAAGAAGACATGGAAAGACCTTGAGCTGATGGCACTGGACAGGAAGACTTGGCATACGTTTATTGAAGCCCTATGCTCCTTGGGGAGTTGATGGGAGATGATGGGAGTTGATGGGAGTTGATGGGAGATGATACATTTAGTAAGTGTTGGTCATATCAGTTTTCTACGGATATATTTTCTACGGACAACTGGCAGAGGGCAAAAGAGCAGTCCGGCAACAGCAGCTGAGGTTTAAAGATGTGTGCAAGAGAGATGTGAAAGCACTGGACATAAATCCAGCAACCTGGGAGGATGAAGCTGCCGATTGCACCAAATAGCAAAACTCCCTGCGGCGAAAAGAAGCTCTTGCAACAAGCAGAAGAGAAAAGAACACGCTGAAAGGAACAGCAGGCAACAACAACAACAAAACCGCTAAGGGCTATAACCTCAGGGGTGAATTCCTGCAGTAAGTTATGACTAAAGGGGTCTTCTATACTATACTGTACTGTACTGTACTGTACTTGTACTGGTACTGTACGGTACGGTACGGTACTATACTATACTATACCGCACCACACCATACTATACTATACTATACTATATCAGTTTTCTTGTACTTCTTAGTGTGTTCTGTCTAGTGACCGCGTTCATCATGTTTTATTGGTGTTTGTTAGTTCATTCCATCAGTTACACATTATTGATTATCCATAGCATAGTCAATTTAGTATCATATTGCAAAAGTAGTGTGTTCCAAGATTGAAATATGGTAGCTCCTCGCTCTAGTCTACCCAGCTATAAATGGGTACCTGGCTCTGCTCTTCAGTTATGTAAGGTGAAAGGCAGCGAGAAAGGTCACCCCGCCCTCATTAAAAAAAAGAGCTGGACATAGTATTGTGAAGTCTCTAACACTTCACTCCTCTATGAGAGCATCTCCAGTGGGAATGTCTTGACCTGTTTCCGTAGAGTTGTCAACTGTGAAAGCTGTTAGCAAATTTAGGAATTCCTATGTATCTGGGTCATCAGAACCAAAGGTTAATCTTTATTTATTTATCTTTATGGGCAGGACACGGTTTCTCCACACTTGTACGCATTGCTGAGAATAGAGAGCAGTGGAGGACCCTGTCTGCTGATGCTTCCACCATGGCACCCCTACGACCCATGACGGGTTATGGGTTGAGATGAGATGATGATTTATCTTTTACATTTGTTAAACTCGTCTAGAGTACCAGTATGTCTATGATGATCTTCTCAAAAGCTTTTTAAAGAACTGTCCCATATACTTCTCAGCAGTTGCTTGGAAGAAAATGAAAGGATAGTACAACTAGACCCTCAGGTTGTCATAAGAGGCGACTAATACATACATGCCACATGCTATGGTTTACCCATAATCTGTACAAGGTGTTTGCGTTTTCAGATGTGTACACCCTGTACATAATTTCTGTACAGGTTTTCTACTTACTTAGTCGTTCCCCTTCTACTGTGAGGTGTAGAGGTGTTTTCTAACAGGTCCCCTTATTACCGTGTCTCAGAGTTCTTTTACAAGGTCCTATTGAACACAGGATTTTCCAGTCTGTTAGTGATAATTAAGCACAGAAATAGACTAAATGATGACACCATCACATTATTTTTACAGTGTAAAATAAACTCAGACATTTATTGTTTGGGTTTTAAAATAAGTGAGGGAGCCGCGCTAGCGTAGTGGTTACAACACCGCTCTGGCGACCGGGTGACACAGGATCAAACCCGGGCGACGGCATTTGAGGATTTTTCGTCGACCGGGATTTGGACTGGATTAACTCGAGACCTGGCGAGAACATTTGAAGAAGTGTCGTCGACCAGGGACTGGCGGCTCCTGAGCCGACCCAGCTGCAATGGGTACCTCCGAAATCGGCGAGTATTTGCCTGAATGGCGAGGGACACCTGTCTCTGTACAAGAAATAAAGGGATACTCACGTAAAATCAATGTCAGGTTAGACATAAAAAAAATAATAACCTGAGATTTCGCCTCGAGTATTAGCGGGCGAACGAAAGGTTTTGGATTTTTTGTACAGGTTTTTCATCTCCGAGGTGTGGCATGTATGCTAATATGATCTTGTTCATGGGGCTGTCAATCTCGTTATATAAAATAAACTGCCACAAACAAGTACTTCAATAACACGTGATTGCTTTGGTGCACAGCTCTGTAGTTAGACCAGCTTGAATGATAGCTCCATAATAGTAAAAAAGGGAAGCGACTTAGTGAGGTATGAACTCCATAGTTCTAGTAGTACAAATTATTTATTCCTTAAAAGGGAAATGACTCCGGGAAGTATGAACGCTATAGTTCCGGTAATACGAGTTAAGGGAAATAACTTGGGGAAATATCAACGCCATGATTCAGGTAATAGGCCTACCAATTGTTTATCCCAACAAATATATGGCGAGTTCTTAGTTGTTATGGGAACCATCTTCACAGTTGCTTTGATGAAGTGGTAAAAAGAGCGTGTTACTATACTAGCCGCCATTAAAAACGCATCGAAATCGTGACATGTTTTCACTGTTGAAATGTTTATGCAAGTGAGCGATTTTCAAACCCCGAAAGTGTGCAAGTGATGAAGTTCATGTATTCCCACTTTACTGTCGATGTGATGTTTACTTCAAATTTTGCGTGCTTCCTTGGTTTTTGATAAATTCTGGCTTTATTAAAAGTCGAATCGCATTGAAATTTGGCACATGCATTAGTCAAGTTTCAGCAATAAAAAGCCATTATCTGTTTTCATCGAAAGAAAGTCTGTTAATGTGTTTGTCATGCCTCGACTGTCGTCACAAGAGCGATGGCAGTGGAATGGCGACCAGAGAAGTTGCCAGACATTTCAATTGTGACCAGTCCACTATAGTGAGGCTGAACCAGCGATTTCGGGCGACAGGTACCACCAATGACCGTCCCAGGCTTGGTCAACCTCGTGTATCAACACTAGCTCAAGA
The DNA here is from genome assembly GCA_024509875.1 of Oreohelix idahoensis. Taxonomy (NCBI): domain Eukaryota; kingdom Metazoa; phylum Mollusca; class Gastropoda; order Stylommatophora; family Oreohelicidae; genus Oreohelix; species Oreohelix idahoensis. Next base: position 531,285 of record JAMPIV010010237.1, on the reverse strand, counting down.
TGACAGTGAGTGCGACTTTTGTTTTTACACCTAGGGTTGACAACTGCTTAGGAGCCGGTTCTGAATTGTCTCATGTTTAATAATACAGCAAATTTGGGTTAGTAAATGGATCAGAAATGTAAAATCAGTGGTTTCATGTATTTTAAATTTAGCACAGCGAGTTGTAGTTCATAAACTAATGCGATGCGTTTTTAATATCGCGCTAGTATATTTTTGAAAAGTTGATTCAACCCATGACATACATTGCATGGTCAATTTAAGATACGCTAGGGACCTAAGACACGTCAACAGTGAGGAATGAAGTTAGCGACCCATAGCTAGACTGCTTGCGTCAGGATCAGCGAACCAGAGCTGACCAAGACCCTACTCCACCTCCAAGTGGTGGTCCTGGAAACAGGCTGCATCACTGCAGTCTGGCTGAGAGAGTAGGGATCGAAGAGGGAAGGCCAAACCGGTCCCAAAAAATGCCGTGCGGAAGTCGGATGTGTCGGCCGAAAGGCGCAAATATCGCAGCTTCGCTGTAAACGGGCACAACGCAACCAACGTACTTTTCAAGACGAACGAGGAAGAAGAACACCCATTAAAATAACACGCATGCCTTACAACCTCTTCGAGGAGCATTTTCTTGAAAATACGGCACGAGGCACGTTGCTCTGTGAATGCTAAATGGAACACTCATTAAAAGAACACGCAGGCCTTTCACTTTTATTGACCGTAGGTTATGGTAAGTTTGACAACAAAGATCCAATGACGTTAGAATGGAATGAAATGACCAGAGGAGAAATAGTACCATCATCAGGACACGCAATAGAGTACGTCATCAGGACACGCAGCAGACAGAGTACGTCATCAGGACACGCAGCAGACAGAGTACGTCATCAGGACACGCAGCAGACAGAGTACGTCATCAGGACACGCAGCAGACAGAGTACGTCATCAGGACACGCAGCAGACAGAGTACGTCATCAGGACACGCAGCAGACAGAGTACATCCTAATTTATTCCCGGCATTTTTGGCGACTTACTTGCTCGTGTGAATAATAAAGAATATTATTGTTTAGTTTAAGAGTGTGTTCACATTACTTGCTACTACCTTATATGTCACATTTGACAACATTAGTGAGTTATTCAACAGCACGTTTTGTATCAGAGAGTTTTAGCGTGACCAACATTGAGTTACATCGCTTTAAGTGTTATGGTGTAATAAACATTATCTATTCTACACATCAAGAATAATTTAACGCTGTGCAGTATTTTCCGACAGATGGAAAATCTGGGTGTTATTTTTTTTTTTTTAAATTCGTTCTCCCCTTCTCTCCTTCGTCCCGTCACCTAGATAGTCATTAGGGCACAATGCCGTTGAATGCTTTATTTGTGTGTGTATATATTTGTCAGTCTTGTGGTAGTTTTTTTTATATTTCTCTGCAAAGGTACACATCACCTCGGGATACTGTATACGTTAAGTGCTTATCTAAAAGTATCGTGTACTTACCGGGTTACCTGGGGTCTCTCAGGCGACAAAGAAAGGATAGACTAACTACTGCCACTAGCATGTCGTAAGATGCGACTAGCGTGAGGTTGTGCGTGTGGCTGGCACCTTGTTTTGTAAATCATATTGCTATAGAAACCACCACAAGATTACATGAATGTTTTAGGGCTGGTTTCCTGTGAGGCGACCAACTGCAGTCATGCTTCGGTAGAGAGCCTAAAGGGGAATGTTGATCATTTTTCTTGAAAACAAAAGCATGACGTGTACATCAGTTTTACATTCTTGATCCTTGAACAGAAATGACGTGTACATCAGTTTTACATTCTTGATTCATGAACAGAAATGACGTGCACATCAGTTTTACATTATTGATTCTTGAACAGAAATGACGTGCACATCAGTTTTACATGCTTGATTCTTGAACAGAAATGACTTGCACATCAGTTTTACATGTTTGATTCTTGAACAGAAATGACGTACATAGCAATTTTACATGCTTGATTCTTGAACAGAAATGACGTACATAGCAGTTTTACATGCTTGATTCTTGAACAGAAATGACGTGTACTTCAGTTCTCAAGCTTGATTCGTGAATAGAAATGACGTGTACATCAGTTCTCAAGCTCGATTCTTGAATAGAAATGACGTGTACATCAGTTTTACATTCTTGATCCTTGAACAGAAATGATGTGTACATCAGTTTTACATGCTTGATTCTTGAACAGAAATTACGTGCACATCAGATTTACATGCTTGATTCTTGAGCAGAAATGACGTGCACATCAGTTTTACATGCTTGATTCTTGAACAGAAATGACGTGCACATCAGTTTTACTTGCTTGATTTTTGAACAGAAATGACATACATAGCAATTTTACATGCTTGATTCTTGAACAGAAATGATGTACATAGCAGTTTTACATTCTTGATTCTTGAACAGAAATGACGTGCACATCAGTTTTACATGATTGATTCTTGAACAGAAATGACGTGCACATCAGTTTTACAGGCTGAATTTTTGAACAGAAATGACGTGCACATCAGTTTTACATTCTTGATTCTTGAACAGAAATGACGTGCACATCAGTTTTACATTCTTGATTCTTGAACAGAAATGACGTGTACTTTAGTTCTCAAGCTTGATTCTTGAATAGAAATGACGCGGACATCAGTTCTCAAGCTTGATTCTTGAATAGAAATGACGTGTACATCAGTTTTGCATGCTTGATTCTTGAACAGAAATGACGTGTACATCAGTTTTGCATGCTTGATTCTTGAACAGAAATGACGTGTACATCAGTTTTAAAAGCATGATTCTTGATTTCCTATACCAGTCTCATTTTTGGTGTCTCTCCAGGCCATAAAATCTTTTTCGTCGTTCACTATCATATAACCCAGAGGTTTTCAAACTTTTTTGGTCCGCGGCTCCCTTGACCTGTGCATAAATCACCGCGGCTCCTCTCTATACTACGAAGATCTATATTTATTGATGGACCTTGGCTCATAATATCGAGCCCAACACTTTTCCCAAACCACCGCGACGCCCTTAGCCGAGGGCCGCGACGCCCCTGGGAGCCGCGACGCACAGTTTGAAAACCTCTGATATAACCGTATGTATTTCTCAAATAAAACAGGCAGTTCGTATCTCGCTGCCATACGAGGTATCCATCAAGGGACTTGGTAAAGCCCACGCTGTCAATCTCGTTCTCTCGTGCAGCTGACATTCTTGGAGGACATGTCTTACAGTTTGCTTGTTTCCCCGACATGAAATATTTCTGTGTGTCCAATTTTTATTTTATTGAATAAATGATATTTGAGTCTGCAGTAGCTGGCTCTCAGTATCGCAGTCCAGCTGTAAATTGTGTTCGATTGGCTGTACAAGGTATTCACCCCTGGATCAACGCCCCGGGACATTTCTCACTGGGATTTACCATAGTAAGCACACCGATATCTATTTACAGCCCGTGTGAGATTAGTTCTCACTTTTTATTTTCTATGTTTGTTTTGTTTTGGTTTGTTAGTCTGTCCGTGACGAAGATCTTATGGTTGTAACATAAGACATTTCTTTGTTCTTTGTTTTGGGAAGACAGATATAACTTTTTTTCCAGTCACATGAACTGTTTAACCAAAAATTCCGTAATGTCAGTCTGCCCAAATATCAGTATTCACTGTTTTCCTCTATGTCTGATGCCCCATATCCCCCCAATTTTATTTATCTGTTATTATATTTTGACATTTATCAAATATTTCTTTTCGTCTGTCTTATTTTTGTTTCTAGCGACATCTGGGATATTTCAACGATTTATTTTTCGTATAATGACAGCTGCCATGCATAAATCTAATCTACAGATAATATCTATTTACACACTATTTTCTTGACAATAAGTTAGCGGTAATAAAATTGCGTCTTAGGGTTCCGCTGCCTGTGGACAATTATTTGAGAGTCTTGGTAAAAAGGTTGCGAAACAATGGTATTAGGGACCTCATCTCAGTTGTTTCAGTTTTCAATGTTCTTGCTCGATGAGGTCTCAAGTTTCATACATCAAAACTGGTTTGGTTTAGCACTTCAGCGATAAATGAGATGTGTGTTTCTTAGATTTACTTACTTACTGAGTCGTTCCTCTTAAATCCTGGGGTGTAGAGGTTTGTCAGAGAGAGCGCCGTACTATACTATCGGCTGTCTTTGTTTCGTAGACACTGTTATTTATTTTCTGTCTTCTCTTTCCGCCCAGTAAGGAGAGTGAATCCACCATCGTAGCTGGTCCCTTTTGTAGAAAGCCTGCGCCTTAACAGCCTTCATGTACTCATGCTGCGTTAGATCCTGTAGAAATTTGCTTTACATAATAACGTTGCCGACCCCATATGCAGTCTCAATAGGAATAAGAAAGGATGTGACTATTGCTGAAAAATACCCCCGGGAATTACACATGTCATCACAGGCATTCTTCTTCTTCTTTGATCCTTAGCCGCCGACCGTCAAAGCAGTCAGTGGCCATTACGCCTGGTGGCGTCTTGTAGGTCAACAACAAATTGATTCCACTTTGCTCGGTCAGCGGCCATCCTTCGTACAGTGCCCCAACTCTGGTTCATTCTTTGCATCTCAGCCTCCACGGTCCTCCGCCAAGTTGTTTTTGGTCGGCCTCTCTTTCGTTTTCCTTCAGGGGTCCATAGCATAGCTGTTCTTGTGATGGCATCAGGGTCTTCTCTGAGGACATGGCCAACCTAGCTCCAGCGTCTGCCAGCTATGATGGTGTGCATGTCCTCTTGCTTGCTCCGAGTAAGCAGATATTGGTTGGTGATGGTATTCGGCCAAAAAAATTCGGAGAATTTTTCTTAGGCATGTTGTGTGAAAAGAGGACAATTTCGACATTTCCTTCTCTGTAACTCTCCAGCTCTCCGCGCCATAGAGAAGCACAGAAAGCATACAGCTCTGATATAATCCTAATTTTGTGCTTGTGCTGTACTGAGAGGACTTCCAGATGTTGTTTAGATTTAAAAAGGCTGTTCTTGCTTTGTTCATTCTGTTGTTGATGTCTTTGCTTGCTCCGCCGTTTGGTGTTACTATGCATCCTATGTATGTGAAGGCATCTGTCTGTTCCAGTTGCTGATTCCTTACTGATAGGTTGCTCACATTGAGCGTCATGACCTCTGTCTTCTTTAGGTTGATGTTCAAGCCCACCTGCTGGCTATACTTATTAAGTCTATCCGTTTTGTCCTGGATGTGTTGATGTGAATGTGCTAGCAGTGCAATGTCATCTGCATATTCTAGATCTTCCAATGTAGAAAATGTAGTCCATCTTATTCCTCTTGGATTGCCCTCTGTTGTCTGGCGCATCACCCAGTCTATGACTGTTAAAAATAGAGTGGTTGATAAGGGGCATCCCTGTCGTACTCCTGTATTCACTTCAAAGGTTAGGTTGCTCTGCCCAATGCTACACGTAAAGTTGGCATAGAGGCTTTTTATGATTGACACTATGCAGCTTGGAATTCCATAAGCCCTCAGTATTTTCCATAAACTGTCCCTATGTATGCTGTCAAAAGCCTTTTCAAAATCAACGAAATTAATGTACAGCTGTCTTTGCCATTCTGAGCACTGCTCTATAATGTTCCTGGGGGTAAATATATGGTCTACACATCTTCAGTTCTCTATAAATCCTGCTAGTTCTTTCCTTAGTTTGTGGTCTACTGCTTTTGAGATTCTCTGTATAATTATCCTGCCTAGTATTTTGCTGGGAACTGAGAGAAGAGTTATTCCTCTCCAATTATTGCAGTCTGCAAGATCTCCCTTCACAGGCATGGGGGTACTAAACACAAATATTTTTTATCTGTAACTATAGCAAATATCAGCCTTTGTCACTGGTTCGTTCAGTAATTCGTGCGACAAAAATCGTGTCTAAGAGACCATCTGGTGCCGAGTAATCAATCTTTTATGACCTCGTGGTTAATTAATTTTAAGAGTTACCATCGCGTGATCTGGCTGTTAACAACGACCACCAGGTGGGCTGTTAACATTACAGCTGATAATGAATTAGATTAATGCAATATGAATGTGCGCATGTTTCCAATAGTAGTTAGTTTTACAAACGAAAATTGCACCAGCAAATATAGATAATAAAGGGAGTCACAGTAAATCTGGAAAATAAAGCAAAAAACAAATAAGTAAAATAATAATATTAATTAGTTATAATAATTTGTGCTAACTTCGTTTTACAATTGAACAATACACCATAAACACAACAATTCGGGATAATCCTTCGTCGGCCACAGTCACAAAGATGTGATAAAGATGAAAAAAAAATATTAAAGTCTATGAGAAAATGACAAAGGGCACATCAAACACGTGTAAATAAAATCTTAATAATTAGTTAATATAACAAATACTACGTAAGAAAGATATAGCAACGCCCTTCAAAAAAAATTGGTGATTAGTCCAGTAGGAATTGGCTACAATCCAAAATCATCTTCACATATATACAGATAACAAATTTAATAATCAATTATAGTTAACAATGTAAAATAAATAAGGGTGGGGTGCTGTAGGACTATTCCTTTAAAGATTCATCACTGGTGATGATCTGGATATGGTTAAAGAATTCACTTGGCAGCTCTGAATGGGTACTTAGCTGCCAATAAGATGTCTGTTGGTTTCTGCTCCAGCCGATGCTTGTTCTTTGCAGGTTGTAGACTGGTTCTTCTCGTCACTGGTCAAGTCTGGTGGCCGCAACACGTCCCTCGTAGTATCGTGGGGTAATTACGAAGATGGTCAGCGTCATTCAAGACCCGTCTGCTGTTGGTGTCTAGTTTTGACTGAAGGTCACTTATACCATACTCTTGTTCCAGACACTAGTACCACCAGTTGTTACCACCGACTAGTATCATGAAATAAGAGAGAATATACCCTGAGTATTAGGGTTCCTGTCAGGAAAATCATGTGTCCCTCCCTTTTATTGCGCCATCCCATCTGCCTCAGAACTTTACCCTCTATGAGTATTAATGTTAATCCCAGTGAGCAGAAAACACCCACTTCATTTATATAGAACGTGTTTACATATACATATGCGCTGGTTAAAAAGGTTAACATAATAATTATTTACATTATTTCTGTCATCTTCCACTCCCTGCACCACATGAAGCTTGGGACCACCTTTGCTTTTTGTTCTCTATGAGAAACCCGCATGAAGCAGTCACCAGCTTTTTCAGTGGTGATTCATGGAACCATCATTCTATATGCTGAGGTTGTCAGCCTCTTATGAACTTGGACATCCACTAGAATTTTCACATGTTAATATTGCAAAACATGAAATGATAAAATGTACAACTCATCCCAAATATCTTTGGGCACATGACTTCTGGCTCAAAGAAATAGTTTCGGTAACTTGGTTCAGATGCTTCTTACACTTGGTCTAGGGTCTTACTTTGCTTTAGAATCCCATTATGACTTGGTATTCAGGTTCCTAGGATTCCGGAATTCCCGTATTAATAAAGGTAGAGTTTTCTTGCGGTGTAAGTCCACAAGACGCTCAAACACTTTGTCAGGTCCTTTAAAAGTAGAATCCTGATTCTATTCCTTATTCTGGCTTGTCTGACTGTCTTCTTGACGAGTAGAATTTTCAGTATCGTAGACTCAGAAGAGGATAGATCATAACACATTGCTACTGTATGACTAGGCTCCAATCAGAAATGTTGTATTTTAACATCTCAAATGCCAAACCAATAGCATGCAATTAGCGTATTTTGGTAGGAGTATATCCCCACTAACCTTTCTTGGAAAATTCCTGTGTGACACATAAACGTGACTTTTACAAGTCTCTTCCCATTTAAGGTATTCTATCTTCCGTAGATGTCGATTATGTTTACAACCTACCACTTCAGATCTATCACGGGCAACATTTTCCGAGATGGACAATTAATCGTAACTATTGCTTGCAACCAATCTGCCCGGCAATGATTATATCATTTACCTGCTACAAATCCCATGAGTTATTGTAAGTGTGTGTCTATAACCTATCACTAGATTGATATTTCCCTATACGTTCCTGTGCAAGCAAACAACTATGAAGCAGCAAACCGGCCAGACAGAGAATATTATCAGTGATAAGATAACTGACTGTGGCCATCACAACGTTGTTTACGTATAATCGGGCTCTCCAGTTCACTGTCTTGTCGGAAATGTGTGTTTCGCATTCGTAAACAACATTTCAATTCTACCGATCCAGGAGTCAATGTGGGTTTAAATGGAAGTTAATGATTACAGTAATCAGTAAAGATGGTCGATGAGGCCCAGACATGACAAGAATTGAAGGAAGCAATTGTAAACAATATATGGCGCCCATGATCAAGTACAGAAAATAAGACGTAGATCAATAATGTCGAGAAGGAATAGGGACGCAAGGAAAAAAGAACGGGAAATTCTGTCACAGTACATGACTCAGTTCTTTAGTTAGGGAAGGCAAAGACAGCGAGGAAGGGAAGCTGTCTGTCACTCCATCTCATAAATCTGAAACTTAGTATAATAAAGTCTCTAACATTTTACTCCCCAATGGCAGTATCTGCTATATGATTACCTGTACATTCACGCTCCATTACAGACTACCGCATCTCTAAAACCAAACAGGAAACGAAACAAGGAATAGATTTTCAAAGTTTTATTATTTTAATTTTATTTTCTAAAATGTAAAAGTTGTTTGTTATTCAGGGTGTCCATAAATTATTCACCCCATTATAAACTGTAATAAGTCCGTTATGTTAGGATATATCTAATAGCGGGTTTCGGTAATTAATAACACAACTCAAGTGATTTTTGTTTTAATTAACTAGACTACCACAGTTCAGTCAGTACGACAGTAAACTAGATTTAGTAAATTTCCACGTGAGCCACATTAGTAGCGCGCAGAACATCAAGACGATATACGATTTCGTTCCAAACATTAAGAAACTTGTCTTGCGTGATGGAAGCTAATGTCTCTTGAATTTGGTGGTTTAATTCTTAATAAAAATGTCTTGAGTTGTGTTATTAATTACTGCGAACCGTTGTAAGTCAGCTAGCTCCCACAATAATGAATTTATTAAGGCTTATAATGGGGTGAATAATTTATGGACACCTTGTACAACCAATAATAAAAGTTTAAGTGTCCTGGAAGTGGAGCTTAATACTGTTACAAGAAGATGTCAGCTGATTTGATCTTGGTGTAGCATCACTACTGTTACAAGAAGATGTCAGCTGATGTGACTTTGGTGTAGCATCACTTAATGTCGTCAACAAATTGTAATTCTCGTATAGACGAAGTTTATTAGTGCGAGCAACAGTTTCAACTCCTTAGCTCCACACGAAACGAAATTCATGGATGATGACGATGCTCCCTCAGCCACATTGTAAGTGACGGTTGAGATAAGGTTGTACATGGAGCAGGCCATCACATCATGTACAACTACGTTCTACAGCATCCACCACTGTAAGAACATATAAAACGCTGCGGCTGTTGTTTTCTACATTGAGGACTAACTACAATGATGTCCCAATACTCATCAATGACCCAAAAGTGAAATAGTTGTAGTGTATTTTAATAAATGTAGTTTAATTTTTGTTTAACGTTATCATTCTTAAATTATTAATTTTATTTTATGTTATCATTCATAAATTACTAATTTTCTTTTATTTTATCATTCATAACTTACTAATTTTCTCTTATTTTATCATTCATAAATTACTTCTTATGACATTCAACAGAATAATGCCAAACATGCCCCCTCCCCAGTTCCATCCTTTCAAGGTCTATCCATTTTCTCTTTGATCCCTTCCATGTCCGTCTCAAGTTCCCTTCTCTAAGTATGTTAATGTCTTCCTTTATTTCTTTTATCCTCGGGATTTCAGAACGAGGACCATCTTGTCTTGCTATCAGTTGGTTTTTCTAAATGTATGTTTTATCCAGTGCCAGCGCCTTGTTTCATTGATATTTAACTGGGTTTTTCCATTATCTCCACACTGATCATCTTGTTGTAATATTTCATGCTTTCCACTCTGTGCAAACATATACAAGGTATTTATGAAAGAATAACTTTGTGGGGGTATTTTTTTTAAATTCATATTTCAGGGCCTTACAGGAGGATTATCTGGACATTGTCATTAAAAAAAATTTTTTGTTTTTACTCAGTCCCAGGATATCAATTTTATATTTATAAATTTCTGCTGCAACCTGAGCAGTTTTCCCTTGTTAGTTTAGTGTTCAAACATTTCAAACGCCAAATATGAAAATTATCCTAGAAGAAAATATACATGTGTAGAAATAGAAGCAAGTATAATAATGTATATGGCGTCTGTGGCCTAATGGATATGAACGCAGTTTCATAATCCAGATATACCAGGTTCGAAACCTGCTGCAGGCGGTTTGGTAGCAGATCGCTTTGTGTGGATTTTTAACAATGGTATAAGCGCCGTACCGTTCAGAAAGCAATGGCAAACTACTGAATGAACAAAATTGCCTAGAAAAATCAAAAACAGCCAATAAAAGCTGGGGTTGATTGCCACGTCCTGTAAAGGATAAGCAACTAACTTTATAATAATGTATACTATATTTGCATCTTTTTATCTATAAAGAAGCACTAATTTTTCATTTGACACAATAATAAACCCATTCATTCACATATTTATCCACCAATCTATGATATACTTTATCACTCAAGGCATTTGCTTGTATTGAGACTGGTCCCGATATGTCTGTACCTTTCTGCTGATGACGTAAGCGATAACTATGATGATAACAATGGCGCTGAGACAACTGGCTACTATCAAAGGGATGATAATCTCTTCCTTGTCGTCTGACTCACCCTCTTCTCTACATATATTTACGTCTGAAAGAGAAAAAAATAAAAACAAAGTGTGGCTTAGAATTGAACCCACCCTTTTTAGTGTCAAAAATATGTGGGCATAATTACAACGTTGACGAGTTTTTATCGGTAAGAAATTAACTAATACATCTATTATTTTCTACGGCTAATCCTTCAATAATTTATGTTAGCAATTTCTATGTTTTCATGAGATTTTAATTCAGTTTTTATTTAGTCGTTTGGCTTGTAGTTAGGCCAATAGGTTTTTTAATGCACCTATCCTGGTCATTGTGGTGAAGTGGGATGTTATAAATATTTATAGGGGACTTAGTGTACTGACTGAGATCAGCTGTGAAGGTATCTATATCTATTAAGAGTAGTGTATTATAGATAACCTTACTTGCTACCACATATCTATATATCTCAGTCAGAATTATTCTGGAATAGTGTGATGACTACGTTATGTGTCTAGGGTATGTGTATGATGAAGTGTAAGTCATAACAACAACAGACGGATAAACAATTTAATTTATTCCACTACACTTGACAACACTGTGACACTCACATACATATAACACTCTACAAGGATATCTTAAAAGAGTCACTGATAACTTTTCAAATAACAATATGTATTCATTACTGGCATGAATGAATATGTGTCCTGATTCAACTACAAGGGAACCAGGAATCACAATCAATTTAAATTACAAGTTATATGTACAGAATTTACCAATATGAATATAGTAGTGACATATATTATTAAAAATATCCTATGTGTGTCAGTTGTGTAGTGTAAATATGAGGTAGTACTGGTTTTTGTTTTGTTCAAGCTCTGTTGGTATTTGTCATCATGACTTCAATAGTTTGTCTTTAGGGACTAGTATTGGAGATGTTCTCAGTTCCTGATATTAAGACAATTAAATTCCCCTCTTAAGGTGATTTTTACAAAGTCATTTCAAGATGAGGGGACATAATGTTGAGCTCAGCTGGCCAAATCAGCTTATCTTGCGTGATGGCGGCAGGAAAAGACTCCTCTGCTCGAATTCTCCTCTGGGCTCTGGAGACACCTCACTGATAGCTAAATGGACCAAGGAGTATGCTGTCCGACTCTGGATTCAGCAAAGCTCTGACCAGGTGCTGCTCAGTACCATCAAGACCACGGTCCCTGAAAACAAGAAGGATATACCTTCTACTTCATAACTAATTGATACTCTAGTTCTACACTGAACACAATACAACACAAACATTGAGTTCAGAGCGTTAGGCCAACTGTCAGCTTCATCTGAAATACTTTATACCAGTATTTACCTCCTTAATGGTTACCACGCCTCTGCACTTCCAGCATTATTTCTGTCTAATCAATCATCCAGGTGTCAGTGTACTATTTGGCCATTCCATGCCGTTTTACTTCCCTCCGACACCCTCTGTTCAGGCTGGAGCATTATAGGCTTTATCTCCTGTTTGCCACTGAACTACACATATATATACAGGCATAAATTAACAATTTACATTCAATTTTCATTAAAAGATACTGAATGGTTCAAGCTTACCACAATTTCATGGAAATAAACACAGATACGTTGATTAGCAATGAATTCTGGCACATTTACTGGCACAAATTCCCATCTGCTTATGTTCCAGGCTTTTATTTTAGCAAAAATGTGAGCTGGCTTCAACGCACTGTCGCTTTATCAAGCTTATTTGCACTAGTGGTCTCGAACTAACGCTCCTAAGTGAGTATATCAGCGAGTCTAGCCAATGAGGCCACGTTTCGACAAGTGTTTGAAAAAATGTTACCTTTCTACGTCTCCCTAACAACCAAGATAGTATTTATAGTCCGACCAATCGTGGTTCGTCTTTCATTTGTTGCGCTCCAATCAATTTGGAGTTTACATGGTAGGCTATTTCTGTAACGCAAGGTTTTTTTCAAACATGTTATAAAAAAATTTTATGAGCAGAAATGATTTCATGCTGTCAGGCATCCCCACTATTTTATTTTGGTTATAACTTGTTAATTCCTAGACTATTTGCGTAACGTTTTACATATTCTTTGTCAGCAAACCCTAAGGAACCCAAATATCCAAATTTAAAAGAGCTACGTGGCTGCGTTCAAAATATGTATTTTCTACCTCCTGTTTCGAAGATGTGCTGTCTGGGTACTGTTATGTTTTCAACCGTAAACCCATCTATTGTTATCTTTCCTAATAAGCGTTTTTTTTATGATTTTAAAACCTAACTCTGGGAAGGGTAGTGAATTTATCACTGTCCGTCCGAAAAAGTTAGTGCTTGTAGTCTTACACGCGTGATGGCAGCATTTGTGTATCGCGCGAAGCGTGTTTAGTGTTCGGCTTTCTGCCTCTCCCTTCCCGCTATCCTTTTGTCCATCTGTCTCGTTCGTTTTAGTAACGCAGTGTAGAAAAAGACATGAATGGAATTTAAAATTTAGGTCAACTTGCATATTTCAAGGTTTTTCTTAGAAAGGCAGCACATTTTATTGTGTGTTTGGGAAACGCGGGTATGTTGCAGAAGGCCTTTAATATCAACGTGAAACGTTACAATTTGCATACGCAGTAGAAAACAAGGGGGATTTCGAGTACATTCTTTGTGACAGCACTGTTATTTACCATTCTTCTTCCTTTCTTTATTATATGTATTTATTAGGCTTTATATTTACCTGATAATTTATATATGTGGATTAGAATATTCCACGACACCTCCCCTCTTAAAACAGACATTATATGTCAGTCCTTTATTCTATATACACATAGAGAAATTTATTATTAGTTCTGGGGTTTACGGTGATTCTCATCACACGGATGGCGGCTTAAAAAATCCGCTCCCAAATTGGTTTTTCCAGATATATACTCAATGCTAAAATTATATGGAGCCAAAAGTAAAGACCATCGGAGTAACCTGGAGTTCTCATGCTTAGCCTGTGCTAGAAACGATAAAGGTTTGTGATCTGTTTGCAACTTAAATGCCTTCCCATATAGATAAATATTGAATTTCTTTATCGCCCATATTACTGCAAGACATTCTTTTTCGCTAGTTGAGTAGTTGATTTCAGCTTTATTCAACTTTCTGCTAGCATATGCCACTGGGCTTAATTCCCCATCCAATGCATCTGATTTCTGTAGTAGAGTTGCACCTAAATGACTCTCCGATTTCCCTAACCCAATATTACTTGCATCCGTCCTTACTATGAATTCTTGACTTAAGTCAGGTAATTTCAAAATGGGTTTACTTGTGAGCTTTTCCTTCAATTCTTGGTAAGTCATTTCACATTGTGGTGTCCATGTAATGCGATCTGGATGTCCTTTACGTGTCAATTCAGTTAACGGTGCACATATGGAATTAAAGTTTTTGATATACTTCTGGTAGAAACCACATAATGAGACAAAGGATCTCACGTCCTTCTTGGTTTGTGGTCTCGGGGCTTTCTGTAGTTTCTCTAAATTCTTTGGGTCAGGGGTCATGTTTCCCTGATAAACTGTGTGTCCCAAAAATTCCAATTCTTTACATCCAACGCAACATTTGGTTGGTCGGGCTGTTAAATTTGCCTCCCTAAGTCGATTAAACAGCATGTTCAGAGAGTCAATGTGTTCCTCAAATGTTTCTGTTGCTATCAGGATATCATCCATGAAATTTGTTATACATGGATTATTCAGAGGATCCAATAATTTTCTCATCATTCTAGAGAAGACACTAGGCGCATTCTTCAATCCAAATGGCAATCTATTAAACTCATAGTGTCCTTCTGAGGTACTAAAAGCTAGGTATGGTCTAACCTCAGGCTTTACTGGAATCTGATAGTATCCTTTACTCAAATCCACTTTTGAGAAATATTTAGCTTTATTTAGTCTGGCAAACAGCTGATTTGTATCCGGCAATGGATCCACCTGTCCTTCTGTAATAGCATTCAGTCTCCTGTAATCTATACAGAGTCTATGTTCTCCAGAGGGCTTCCTTAAGAGTACAACACCGGAACTAGACGAAGACTCACTGTGCGAAATAATTCCTTCCTTCAACAGATAGTCTATCTCTTCCTTCAAAGCTTTCTCCTTAGCAAACGGAATCGAATATGGTTTCATACAGACAGGTGTGGAGTCTATTAGTTTCATATCATATTCCAATAGGTTTGTATGCCCTGGTCGGTCTGTTAACACCTCTGCATGATTATTTAGAACCTGTTGCACTCTCTCTTTCTGAGTTTTCGTTAAATGTGTACTGATTTTCACCTGTGCTGCTGTCTCACAGGGGTGTAATGGATATTCAAATGAGGAAAGTGGTTCCTTTTTCATCTCCATGGCGATGGACAAGGTCAACAAGTGTGTCTCTTCCTGATGTTCTCTTTCCAAATATTTCTTCAGGAGATTCACATGATAGATTTTTTCTTTCCCCTTCTTATCTATCTTATAATTTGTTCTAGATACCTTCTCTAAAACTGTATATGGACCCTGCCATCCAATTTGTAACTTATTCTGACTCCCGGGCAAAAGAAGCAGTACTTTCTCTCCCACAGCCAAATTTCTGTCTTTCGCCTTCCTGTTATAATAGGCAGCATGTTTCTTCCTGGCTTGTTTCAAATTTTCATTGGCAAGTTTCCAGCCAGTTTTTAACCGAGTGGTCAGCTCATTCACATATTGGTATGAAGATGTAATGTTTTCCTCTGCCTTTTCATCAGTCCACGTTCTTAACAAAGCTTCAAGTGGACCTTTTATTGGCCTTCCAAACAATAATGTTGCCGGGGCCATACCGGTTGAACTATGGGGTACCTCCCGATAAGCAAAGAGGGCGGCGTGCAGGTACTGGTCCCATGTATCTGGTTTTTCGTGTGCCAACTTTCTCAGGATCGACATCAATGTGCCGTTAAATCTTTCCACTTGGCCGTTCCCTTGGGGATGATACACACTACAATGGAAGTGTTTGGCCTGGAAGATCCTGAAAACTTCTTCAGTTAGTTTCCCCTTGAACTGAGAGCCATTATCAGTCAAGATTTGATTGGGAAAGCCTAACCTTGTGAAAATTGTGAGCAATGCCTCTGCCACATGTTTGGAATCAATCGATGACAGGGCTACTGCCTCTCCCCACATAGAACAAGTGTCCACCAGAGTCAGAATGTAGCTGTTCCTTCTCTTGGTTCGGGTGAGAGGTCCCACAAGATCCACGGCAACTCTCTCAAAGGGTGTTCCCACTATGGGCATTTCCCCCAGAGTTGCTGGTGCAGTCCAATGTTTAGGTGCTACTCGTTGGCACTCTGGACAGGATTTTACATATCGTTTGATATCTTCAGTTATTCCTGGCCAGAAATAGTGACAAGCTATTCGCTGTCCTGTTGCGCTGATTCCCATATGACCACTGAAGGGAATCGCATGCCCTAGTTCCAACACTTTAGTCCTATATGAAGTGGGAAGGACCAGCTGTCCGTGACCATTGGATTCAGATCCAGCCTTCCTATATATCAGTTTGTTTTTCATATAAAACTCTCCCTTGCCTGGAGGTGTATGAGATTTGGGCAACTTCTTGAAACATGGCTTGAGTGTTTTGTCCTCAGCCTGTGCCTTCCTCATCTCATCTGGGTGAGTATTTATGGGATTATCCTCCTCCTTCTTTGACTGTGATCTGGTCTGCACTGTTGCCAATATCACAGGTCTCTTGGGATTCCCCAAGAAGACATATCTACACCCCAATATTAGAGGGTAGATTGGCTCATTTATCACTGCTGCTTTTATGATTCCTTCCACATATCGCGTTTTCACTTTTATTCGGGCGACGGGAAGTGTCATGGTAGCTACATCCTTGGTTGCAGTTTGAATCTCCACTGTTTCTGTGGTGTATTGATCGGCCTGCACCAGGTGAGAACTCACAACGGAATCGTAATCTAAACCGGTATCATATAAACATCTTATAGTGACACCATTACAGATGACATCTTCACACACTGGGGGGTGGTATGGTTCCTGTAATTCTTCAGGTTTGCCCTTCTTTTCCTTTTTCCCCGATGTCATAGCAGCAAAATGAGGAGGTTTCCTTCTACAATGGTCAGGGTCATGATTGTTCATCTTACAATTTTTACACCACCTTTTTCCTTGGTTGAAAGATTTTCTTTCATCATATTTCCTTTCATCGAATTGTGGGAATTTATTTTTATTTTCATACCGTGGCCTATCAAATTGGTGCTTACCTTTATTTTGATCCTTAGGATCAAATTTATTAAAGTTCTGTGGTGCCCTAAAGTTGTCCACCTGTTTCTTTTTATTACCTGTTACCTCTGCTTGAGCTGCTTGATACCTTTCAGCAACATTTAGCAACTCATCCAGCCTCTCTGCACCTTGTTCCATGAGAAACTTTCTCAGGTCTGGAGCCATGGACTCTCTTAGTTGCTCTATAAGGACCATTTCCTTAAGATCTTGGGTTTTCCCCAGAGAAGTCCATTTCTCCAAGTATGTCTCTATTCGTGCAGAGAACTGGTGATAGGTTTCACCTGACAGTAGTTTAGCATTCCTAAATTTTTTCCTGTAAAACTCTGCATTCTTTTCATACCTTAACAAAAGAGCCTGCTTTAGCATGTCATAATTTTCCTGATCACCTCTGCTCATTTTTGCAAAAACTTCATAAGCTGCCCCACGAAGTCCCTGAGATAACTTTAAGCTCCACCTTTCTCTCTCTAACCCATATGTGGTAGCTAATAGTTCATACCGATTTATATAGCTCTCAATATCATCGTCTTTCTCAACAAAATGATCTAAATGAAAATTCATAGCTGAGGTTGAGGCTCCCTGAATAACCGTAGCATCAGAGGCAAAGGGACTGGCACCATTTTCATGAGCATGGCCTTGAAACTCAAACTCCCTTAGTCGTAATTCATGTTCCCTTTGTAATCTTTTCTCCTCCTTTTCTGCTTCCCTCTCTGCAGCTAATCTCTTCTCTTCTCTTTCTGCAGCTAATTTCTTCTCTTCTCTTTCTGCAGCTAATCTTTTCTCTTCTCTTTCTGCAGCTAATCTTTTCTCTTCTCTTTCTGCAGCTAATCTTTTCTCTTCTCTTTCTGCAGCTAATCTTTTGTCTTCTCTTTCTGCTTCCAATTTCTTAGCCTCAGCCTCAGCTTGTAACCTTCTTTCGGCTTCTTTTTCTAATCTTCTTTCTTCGCGTTCAATAAATTTGTCACATTCCGTGGTGACATAGGCAACCATAACTTGCCCATCTAATCCTAACTCTTTTGCAGTCTGTACAGCAGCAGATCGAAACTTGGCCAGGTCCGCCATTGTCTATCAGGTAAATTTCTACAATGTCTAACCAACAATTCAAATTCTAAATATATATAATGGACAACACAGGCACCGTGAGCTCAACCTTATTTAATTCCACCCAAGGATACCTTTTAATTCTTATATTCCCTGAAGTGAATTACCCCCAATATTTTTAATAGGGAAAGATTCAAAATCCTGGACGAGCCCCCAATATATGTGGTGAAGTGGGATGTTATAAATATTTATAGGGGACTTAGTGTACTGACTGAGATCAGCTGTGAAGGTATCTATATCTATTAAGAGTAGTGTATTATAGATAACCTTACTTGCTACCACATATCTATATATCTCAGTCAGAATTATTCTGGAATAGTGTGATGACTACGTTATGTGTCTAGGGTATGTGTATGATGAAGTGTAAGTCATAACAACAACAGACGGATAAACAATTTAATTTATTCCACTACACTTGACAACACTGTGACACTCACATACATATAACACTCTACAAGGATATCTTAAAAGAGTCACTGATAACTTTTCAAATAACAATATGTATTCATTACTGGCATGAATGAATATGTGTCCTGATTCAACTACAAGGGAACCAGGAATCACAATCAATTTAAATTACAAGTTATATGTACAGAATTTACCAATATGAATATAGTAGTGACATATATTATTAAAAATATCCTATGTGTGTCAGTTGTGTAGTGGTAAAATGAGGTAATACTGGTTTTGTTTTGTTCAAGCTCTGTTGGTATTTGTCATCATGACTTCAATAGTTTGTCTTTAGGGACTAGTATTGGAGATGTTCTCAGTTCCTGATATTAAGACAATTAAATTCCCCTCTTAAGGTGATTTTTACAAAGTCATTTCAAGATGTGGGGACATAATGTTGAGCTCAGCTGGCCAATTCGCTTATCTGGCGTGATGGCGGCAGGAAAAGACTCCTCTGCTCGAATTCTCCTCTGGGCTCTGGAGACACCTCACTGATAGCTAAATGGACCAAGGAGTATGCTGTCCGACTCTGGATTCAGCAAAGCTCTGACCAGGTGCTGCTCAGTACCATCAAGACCACGGTCCCTGAAAACAAGAAGGATATACCTTCTACTTCATAACTAATTGATACTCTAGTTCTACACTGAACACAATACAACACAAACATTGAGTTCAGAGCGTTAGGCCAACTGTCAGCTTCATCTGAAATACTTTATACCAGTATTTACCTCCTTAATGGTTACCACGCCTCTGCACTTCCAGCATTATTTCTGTCTAATCAATCATCCAGGTGTCAGTGTACTATTTGGCCATTCCATGCCGTTTTACTTCCCTCCGACACCCTCTGTTCAGGCTGGAGCATTATAGGCTTTATCTCCTGTTTACCACTGAACTACACATATATATACAGGCATAAATTAACAATTTACATTCAATTTTCATTAAAAGATACTGAATGGTTCAAGCTTACCACAATTTCATGGAAATAAACACAGATACGTTGATTAGCAATGAATTCTGGCACATTTACTGGCACAAATTCCCATCTGCTTATGTTCCAGGCTTTTATTTTAGCAAAAATGTGAGCTGGCTTCAACGCACTGTCGCTTTATCAAGCTTATTTGCACTAGTGGTCTCGAACTAACGCTCCTAAGTGAGTATATCAGCGAGTCTAGCCAATGAGGCCACGTTTCGACAAGTGTTTGAAAAAATGTTACCTTTCTACGTCTCCCTAACAACCAAGATAGTATTTATAGTCCGACCAATCGTGGTTCGTCTTTCATTTGTTGCGCTCCAATCAATTTGGAGTTTACATGGTAGGCTATTTCTGTAACGCAAGGTTTTTTCAAACATGTTATAAAAAAATTTTATGAGCAGAAATGATTTCATGCTGTCAGGCATCCCCAATATTTTATTTTGGTTATAACTTGTTAATTCCTAGACTATTTGCGTAACGTTTTACATATTCTTTGTCAGCAAACCCTAAGGAACCCAAATATCCAAATTTAAAAGAGCTACGTGGCTGCGTTCAAAATATGTATTTTCTACCTCCTGTTTCGAAGATGTGCTGTCTGGGTACTGTTATGTTTTCAACCGTAAACCCATCTATTGTTATCTTTCCTAATAAGCGTTTTTTATGATTTTAAAACCTAACTCTGGGAAGGGTAGTGAATTTATCACTGTCCGTCCGAAAAAGTTAGTGCTTGTAGTCTTACACGCGTGATGGCAGCATTTGTGTATCGCGCGAAGCGTGTTTAGTGTTCGGCTTTCTGCCTCTCCCTTCCCGCTATCCTTTTGTCCATCTGTCTCGTTCGTTTTGGTAACGCAGTGTAGAAAAAGACATGAATGGAATTTAAAATTTAGGTCAACTTGCATATTTCAAGGTTTTTCTTAGAAAGGCAGCACATTTTATTGTGTGTTTGGGAAACGCGTGTATGTTGCAGAAGGCCTTTAATATCAACGTGAAACGTTACAATTTGCTTACGCAGTAGAAAACAAGGGGATTTCGAGTACAGTCTTTGTGACAGCACTGTTCTTTACCATTCTTCTTCCTTTATTTATTATATGTATTTATTAGGCTTTGTATTTACTTGATAATTTATATATGTGGATTAGAATATTCCACGACAGTCATGAGGTATTTTAAATAAATATATTAAAAAAAATACTTGTATGTAATTTAATATCAACGTTATTTGGGTGAATTTTTTACTTTTTAAGTATTTTAAAATGAAAGTGTGTAGCCTAATGCTTGTATTTTAATATTTAATTTAACATCATATTCGGAAACCCTTATTGTACTGTTCTCTGGCACGATGTGTCTAGCCAACCCTTCTTGTTCATTTCTTCATGAGCCCATTGTTTATCAGGTAACAGTTTGGTATTTATCCTTTGACCCCCTTCTTCAAGTACTATGCCAGATGGCACAGTGATCGTATAGTACCACAACTTTACGTCTCTAGTACCCTTAATATATTCCAGTCTTCCACTTACCATAACACGCGCAAAGACAGTGCATTGCTTCCTTCAAATATAAAACATAACGTTCTTTCGTCCACCGCTTTCTTTTAGAACATCCTCTGGGACCTCCAGAGATTTTCTCGCAAATTTACTGAATGTCTCTGACTCACTTCTATATGACAGGATGGGCTCTACATCAGGGGTTCTTAACATTTTTGTGTGTGTGCGATGGATCCCTTTGATTGTCCGGTGAAGGCTACA